>JANRGW010038871.1:0-46174 GCA_024733675.1 Psilopsiagon aymara
CATGGCAGGGGGGTTGGAACTGGATGATCTTAAGGTCCTTTCCAACCCTAACTATTCTATGATTCCATGATTCTATGCAGTGTCAGGTCAAGGTGACAGCTGCTTCTCAACTGCCTGACAGCCACCACTCGCTACATCTGGTACAGACCTGAGCTTAGGTCCCAGCCCTGCTCTCTGTCCTATGCATGGCACTGGTGAGACACGGAAGCCCCAGGAGAGGGGTGAATTTTTGCATCAAAGCCAGCATGAGGAAGATGCAGATACCTTCCAGGGCTCTTCTTTCCAATAGTGCCAGTGAGAAGGTGTGACCATAATGGAAGTGGAGCAACCCCGGTCAAAGCTGCCAAGTGGCCCTGCAGCTCCTGTGAGCTTTCAGGATGACAGAAGGTACAGAGGCTGCTCCAAACCACAGAGGTGCAATCAGTGTGCTCACTGCTAATAGCCTTCCTGACACACAGTTTAATGAACCTGTTCGTCAGGAGCAACAGCAGCCCACGTGGCCTCTGCAAGGCCTTAATTTTGACAAATGAAGTGGTTGTGTGGCCAAATCAGAGAACGGATCCTAACTAAAAACAAACCATTGGGGGAAAATATATTTAAGCAAGGTAATTTCCTCATCTCGTTTGCTGAGAAACTGCAAAGAGTGGGAGGGCAGCTTAAGCCAGGGTATCCACTAAAGTTCAAGACAAACAATTTCACAATAGGCTTTACAATAGTACCATCTTGGTCAACACCCTTCTGTACACAATACAGCCACTTAGTCTGGATTCTTGCTCATAAAATTATAGAATCATTCAGGTCGGAAAAAACTTAAGATCATCACATCCAGCCGTTAACCCAATACTTCCATGTCCACCACTAAACCATGTCCCTAAGTGCCACATCTATGCATCTTTTAAATACCTCCAGGGATGGTGACCCCACCACCTTGAGCTGCCTGTTCCAATGCCTGGCAACCCTTTTGATGAAGAAATTTTCCTAATATCCAGTCTAAACCTCCCTTGCTGCAGCTTGAGGCCATTTCCTCTTGTCCTATCACTTGTTACCTGGGAGAAGAGGCCAATCCCCACCTTGCTACAAACCTCCTTTCAGGTAGTTGTAGAGAGCAACAAGGTCTACCCCTGAGCCTCCTTTTCTCAAGGCTAAACAGGCCCAGTTCTCTCAGCATCTCATGTTAAGACTTCTGCTCCAGACTCTTTACCAGCTTCGCTGCTTTCCTTTGGACATTTTCCAGCACCTCAATGTCCTTCCTGGAGTGAGGGGCCCAAAGCTGAACACAATATTCAAGTATTCATAGTTTTCCTGCTATTCAGCATGCTTGAGCTATTCTCAATATCCTCAGTTGTAGCACACCTAGGGGAGAGTCCCAGGTATAAAAACATTAAGAAGAAACAAGAATGAGAATATAAGTACATTGAAACCATCTGTAATCCTTTAGAAAAAGAGCATACTGATCAAGTAAGGCTGGAGCACAGGTGGGAAGAAACAAACCATAAAAACACCTACTAAGAGGGTGCAGCACATGCAGCAAACCATGAAGAAGACGAGCTCTGCAGAGATACCATTTGCAATACAAAAATTCAAGACTAAATAGCAAAATCTGAGATTGAGACCCCAAATGCTTACAGCCTTCCCCCATTTCCAAGTGCACTGTGGGTTCAGTCTGGATTAGAGAGGAGTTAAGATAACCCAAGTTACAGACAACAAAAATTGCACATAGATGAATAACTTTATCAACACATACCTGATTTTGGCAAAGGCTTACCACCCTCTGCCACACCAGGACAGCTCTTCCATGTGAAAGAAAGGGCATTAGAAGCATCTGGATATCAAGCCTGTGATAACAGTATTAGAAATGTGAAGAGGGCTGAGTTGCCAGGTCATTTCTACTCAGCCACAGGGCAGCTGTAGGAAAGGGCAGTACTTTCACGTTTTCTGAACTTGTAAATTGGTGTAGCTCCTTCAAAGCCAAAAAGCTGACGGTCTGCCCAAGACTTGAGCGGGGTATACATGTCTTCTGCCAAATGAACAGTCACACACCTGCCTGTCCAACAGTTGAAGGTCAGTTCAGTTATATCTAAGACCTGCTGGTTCCCTGCTTCTCCAGAGAAAACTGTTTCCTCATCTGCTGCGGCTTTACAGAAGACTACAGTCAATTACAGAACCTGAACTGCAGCAAGACCTACTGTTCCTTAGCCTGCAGTAAGTCAGTGCCAGAAACAGCCCAGAACTCCCAAATGTCTCCATAAAAAACACTACCCAAAAATAAATCCATACCATCTTACCAAATACTGAAGCCACAGACTGAACCTGCTATTAAATCCTGAAATTCCAGTTACAAATGAAGCTAATACTATCCCTATCTTTGACGTCTTTCACTACCTGAAAAGTTTCTGCTACTACCAGCTCAGCCAGACCCCTGAACTCAGCCCGGGCCAGACAGCAGTAGGAAGCTTTGCCAGATGTCTATAAAATATGTCTAGCCACAGAGATGCTGCTGCCCAAGTACAGTGTTGACATTTTGAATACGCTAGCTACCAGGCCAGACATGCTGTCTCACAGGTAGAGCTGAAAGACAGTTCATGTTTTAAGTTATTAACTCCAGGCAGGTTTATCTTTCAGCCTTGACATTTGGATACAGTACAGCTGCTTCAACACCACCTTTCTGAATCTGTGCTTAAGAATGATACATCTGAATGACTGACAGCAATGCTCAGCTATGCTGCTTCACTTAATGTATTAAAAGCTGGCAAGAGCAGTGACTCTGCTGTGTTGTTCCGCTGCCCTAACAAACTGCACAGATCGTTTCAGCATGAAATGCAGATGTGTAAAAAGGCAAGAGCCTAACAGCTGAATATAACCTGCTTGTTTAGAAATGGCAAAGTGTACTAGGTAACACTGAAAAAGATGCTTCTCCCCCCATGCCCCAGCCCATCTCTGAAAGCCCCACAGCTCCTTGCTGCTGTTTCATGTAGCAGATGCTGCCGTGGAAGCGTCCGAGAGGGCACCCCAGGAGGTACAGACTGGGTATGATTTTGAGTATAATTATCTTCAGATACATGGATGTGGGCTATTTGTAGTTCTAGTGATGGAAAGGCAAAACAAAACAACAACTACAACAAAAAAAGAGAAAACTGCTACATGTCCTTATGCGATGTTTTCACAACTTTAACAGAGCTAGAGGAGTCTATATTTATAGAGTAACCAAGTGTTATAAAAAAGCTACATAAAAAACACACATTGAGGGAGACACTAATTCAGTTCAGAATATAAGCACAGCATTTAAAGTAAAAGAGGACAGCTCTGGCTGACAACTGCTTCCAGTCATCATCTCTTAGGAGAACAACTCCAAACTGCTACTTGAGTATTATTTGGAACAGGACACGGTGCAGAAAACCAGCAGGAAGGCTGTGAACAAATTCAAAGAGCAGGCTCATTTAAAGTTTCCAGACATGGAAGTTACCAGAAGAAAATGAAAGCCTGCACTAAAGAACATGTTCAAAACTTAAATGAACAGCCAAAGACAGACTTAAGGCACGACACTTCAAAGCTGAGGTGGGCACTGCTTCGGTGTGAAGTCAGCCAGCTGGCAGAAGAGCTGCAGGTTTCACTTGTAGCTATCACAGGTAATTGAGCTGGAAATCTGTATCAAAGCACTTGGAAGAGAAAGAGATACAGTGGTAGGTCAGCTTAAGCGGTGTCTGTATAACCCCAGTAACAACTAAAGAAAGAAAGCTCATTTTCACCAGATTTTGCACTGCACAGAGAAAAAGACACCCATGCATACCTGGTCTCAAAACAAAAGCACAGCTGGCTGCTTGATGACAGCCACGCTGTGGAGCAGTGTTTAATGCCATGAGCACTAGGTCCAGCTTTTCACCACCTTGCACCCTTCTGCCATCACCCAAGGAGAGGGGCACAGCCTGGTACAGAGCCCTAGGTCATGTCCTGAGTGTTTCCATCCTGCTATTCTCATGTGCAGGATCTTTCAAAAGAATAAACAGAGGACAGCAAGTGGCTGGGAACACAGCCCTAGGTCTTTTAGGGGGGAAAGGGAAAAGAAAAGAAGTCAGCTTTGTTAAGAAAATCCAGCTCAAAATCTTTAGGGTAATAGAATGAGAAGCAGTCTGTGTAGCTTTATTCAGCATAAAGCCTGCCAGACAAATCTAATTGCCTTATTTGTTCTTTGATAGAGTTACAGACAGTGGATTAAAGGAACACAGCGGAGGTCATATTTTGAGAATTTTAGGACAGCATCTGTGTCTCATGAAATCCTAATTGAAAAATTAATGCAAAAAGACTTGGGAAGGACCAAGCACAGCACTGGAATTGAGAAATGGCTGCAGGACTGTAAACAAAAGATAATGATAAATGGCATTGTATTGAGCTAAGGGAAGGTCATATTGAGCAAATTCATTAGTGACCTGCAACAAGGATTAAAGAGCACACTAACGAAATCTGAAGATTTCACTAAAGCCGGATTGTGCCTGATGGACACAAGCTTGCCCTAAAAGGAAAGGTACATGTCCAGCATCAGAATGCTGCCTCCAGATCCTTGGGAGGCAGATGAAACACACTCCAGCCACAGCCAACTGCCATCCATCCCCCTCGTCCCTCTCACACAGACTCATGCACTGTGTAACACCTCCTCCCCACCACTGGCCACCATGAAAATAAACATAACACTCTCTGTTTCCTGAGAGTCAAGTGAAATGAATCACAGAAATTCAGTCCTCGGCAGATGTCAGCTACGCAGAAGTCCGCTGACCTAGACTTTGTTTCTGACACAGCCAAAAACCAGACAATCCCACCAGTATACACAGCACAACGTCCTAAAGCTCGCCAAGATTTATTTTCCCCATTTCCCTGGTACAGCTTGAAAAATTATGTTTTTATGGAATAAAGTCCCTGATAAATCAATTTAGGACCACACCTCTTCTGCACAAGTTTACTACATTCCAATCTTTAAGAAAGGAAAAAAAAAACCCAAACAAAACAACAAAGAAACACCTACAAAAAACACCAAAAAAAACAACCCAAACCCAACATAAACAGGAAAAAAATCCTACACAAGAAGAAAACCCCCAAAACTGGGTCTTCATGGGAAATTTTTGAACACAGAATTTGGTAGAACTCATCTTTAAAAGATAAAACAGGTAAATAATTTTGAGTACAGATGCTGATTTTCAGCTTTGGAAGTAGAGAGGGTTTAGCACCAGGCTTTGAGTTTAATCAACGTGCTACAGGAAAAGATAAAGAATATGCAGGTAGAACAGTTTTGGCTTCCTTCTGCAGTTTTCATGCCAGAACTAAAACATATTTTTCCAAATAACAGAACCTATCCATCATTTTTATTATCAGCCTGGATGCAGATCCAAGTTTCATCACTTGGTAAGTTGGAAAAACTCTCATTAGCATCTGTGTGTGCAGGGAGCCCATAAGAACACCTCATTAACTCATTAAAGAGGATTCTCACAGAGATTAGCTTAGTCAATCCTTCATTTAGCTACCAATCCATTCATGTGATGCCATTAAGCCCCTCATAAGCAGACAAGTACTTAGTAGTACACTGTTGATGTTTGGGCTTGTATCCCATCACCAGTATACACCACAATGTTATCACTATACTGGTATACACCACTACTGTATTTATGTTGCATCCATGTGAAAATTACTGCAGCCCAAAATGATAATCTATTTCCAACATAAATGAAACATCCCCATGTGATCAAGTGATCAGCTGAAGCCAACACTGTTGTGCTAAAACAAGTGGCTTATGATTTATTACTGCCCAATTCCAAAGATTTTAAACCATTCCTGAACAAGCCTTGCTTACAAGGAGTGGGCATAGATAAAAGTAAAGGTTTCAGTATTTCCCAGAGCAAAAGGACTTCATTGCTGCTCACTGGCTGAATAGGGAAGCTGTCAGCAGGTAACCTCTCATCCTCATCCTTAATTTGCAGCTTTTCCTTTTCTTCTTACCTCCCCATTCCCCTTCTTTTTTCTGCCATCACTGCTGTCAGACCATCTGCAATCTGTTTTCTATAAGCTGCCTCTTCATAAACAGCACAACTGCCTCTGCCAGCAGAGCCTCCCTCTCTCCTCTGAAACAGGTTTCCAGCACTGCTTGGCTTACTGCAGTTGTGACAGTGGGAAAAAGGCAAAGTCTGCCACTCCAGCATGTCAAGACAGGTGATCTGTGTTGGTAAACAGCAACTGTCATCTCGACAGGAGATGGCTCTATAGCAGCTCCATTTTGCATTGGCCTTCAGATACCACGGTGATGACTGCTCATGTAAGAACAGAACAAGTCTCGCAATTCCTGCCAAGGCATCTCCATTAACCGCACTGCAGTCAATACTGCTTCAACACAGGTAGCTGTCAGGAGATTCAGCCCATTTACGTTCCTGACTTTATTACAGATGCACAATTTTATTTTCAAGCTGAATAATTCAAGAGAACATGAATTCAGTCCCATCTGCTTAATTAAATGAGATTTTTAAGACCCTGATTAGATTTCATGCCCATAGTGTCCTTTTATGCACAGCCACAGGCAGGATTCAGACCTTCAAAAACAACTTAATGCTCCTGTTAAAAAGGCTCCAAAACTCTTTATTGCAATTCACTTTCTACCATTGCACACAGCCTCCAAACAGTTCAGCTCAGACCTAGCAACTGCTCTGCTACTAACTGCACAGAGAATATGCCCATCTGATACACTCTGGAAAACATAAAATAACCACTGCTATTGCAGGATAAACATGGCAGCTTGCTGGATGTGCAGGAGAGACCCCGCTGCCCTCAGCTGAGCTGCTCAGTCCTGGGCAGTCGCCTGGAAATGAAGCTGTGTAGTAAGTGGCTTTCCATATTTCAGGAAGTCAGATAAAAGATGCTATTAATGGCACCAGGGTCTGGAGGGGGGAAATCCTTGAATGTAAAGTTTCAAGCGACTGCACATTGATGAAGTGGAGTAAATAGCAAGAAAGAGTTGCCCACATTAAAGCATTTTGTGAAAGGGAACTCCACAGCTTGATAATATCACAAGCACCCTAGGAATCTGGAGAATGAGATGGGAGAAACTGTGGGGAGACTAAAGTTAAAAACTGCACACTGCACGGTTCATTTTCCTGTAATTCCTTTTATTCATTGCTATAATCAACTTGACATGCAAAGCTGTTCCAAATTAACTGACAGCTTTTCAGCTGACATCTAGTTCTCAAGGTATTTTTTTTTTAAACTTAAATAGCTAATTATTCATCGCCTTAAACCAGGATATATAACAATGTCAGGAAATCATCTGTTCAAGTTATATCAAAAAGCCTTCTGGGATTTGTTCATCTCTTTTGTATGCTGCAGAAAACACTCACTTGTAAACAATTAAATCATCATTTGAAATCTGTCTACAGTTTAAGCATCTCTGAACGCAGCCTGAAAAGCCATATGAACAAGTATGCTATTGTTGCACCCAGGACCCAATGCTGAAAGGTTTTCCTGCATTTTATCTTGTTTGGGGGAGGCTGAAGGCAGAATTTATGGGCTAATACAGGCTCTCTATAAATCCTATAATAACAATACTGATTTAAATAAACGTAGTAGCTGGTTAAATAGATCACAGCTACAATATTCTCAGGTTATGCTAAGAGCAGAAGACATGTCATGACGGCTATCAGCACATCCTGACACAGAGGCAGATTACCTCCATGTAACATGGAGTCATGCCTGATACAAACCCAGGCATTTAATTTCGCCATAAGGGCTCAGCCTTTGGCCTGAAACTACAGTAATCAAACCTCACAGTACCCTGCTTTCAAACACAAGGCTCTTGCATAACATGTTACAAGAGATAGCTGGACATCAATGCAGCAGAAGCATTTAAAACCGCGTTTAGATTTCAATTTCAAAATGAACATATTTCTCTTTCATCTCCTACTGACAACAGCATTTTCAAGGGTTGTACCTTTGTGGACTAATACAAACTATGTAAGCAGAGCATCCCACAGGAAAAAAGCTCCTTTGTAAGTCTGCCTGTGGCTGAGCTCTCCAGCAGTAAGTTACCAAGCCTGGACAGCACTCATTTGCACAGATGGACCTGTGCAGCATGCAGGCTAACAGCTTCCATCATCACCTCTCAAAGTGAACAGCAGTATTCCACCCACAGCATTTCACAATTTTGAACATTTGCTTGTATAAATGTAAATCTTTACAAATACATTGCTCACCCAAGGGTTTTGTTGCAGAATTTGACTCTATTCTACTCTGAATGAAAAATCTGTACAGTGCTGAGATTAAAGGCCAACTTCCTGTTACCACTTCATCACTAATTGTATGATTTCATGGGTTTAGTAGCCTCGTGAGCATTTTTTCTATTTCATCTTAATCACTGCAGCTATATCCTTTTTCTGATATAACTGCTGAACCAGGAAAGAAAAACCAAACCAAACCAAACTCCACCTGCTTTGTTACAGAATGAAAGGCAAGTAGGTCCTTATGAAACTACAACTTCCTTTCAATTTGAGGAAGAAAACACACAGCATTCACAACAGCACCCAGACGGAGAGGATGCAGACAGCACATCATTGTTTCAGAGGGGAACTCCTTCATGGCCAAGAAATCCGCTGAGATGGTATCACTGAGCAGTAAGGCACAGAGCCCTCACTTCCTTGGCACTCAGTATGCCTTTTGGCCACAAAAGCAGGCCCTGCACACTTTCTGCCAACAAGTTAGTGCTTATATCTGGGACAGTGAATTTCTACAGTGGAATGAAAAACATGACAGTACAACAAGAATGATTTACACAGATTTCAAGAATGCTTCCCAACATCCTGTGTCCCCATATTAGCTGCGCAGAAAAACTCAGACTAGAAGTAAAGGCAGGATGGATGAAGTCAGTTCATTCCAACCTCCAAGAAGATGGAACGTCATAGACTGGTATTCCACAAACTTCAAACCAAGCTGTTTTTGTAACAGGAGAAGAGGCTAATACATGAGCATGCCGTTCCTCCTGACACGCAACAGGTGACTGTGCTGCTGAGAATGCCATTCCTCTAGACAAAACACAAAGAAAAAAAGCAAACTCTTATTCCCTGGAAGCAGGAAATGATGATGTAAGACTAACCAAAGAAGACTTCTACAGACACTCATCTGTACACGAGCACTTTCCACAGAACAAGCAAGCAAGTACAAATTACCCAGTAAGCATCAGGCTGTGCATCTAGCACCTCTCCTTTTTCTGGGCTGAATCTCAGTGTCACAGGGGTTACTCCTATAGTTTGGGGTTTGGTTTTGAAAGGCTAGGTGCTGCCAGAAGGTAAGCATTAAAAGGGTTAGGTGAGTTATGACTGCCATGAGTCCTGTCTCAGGGGCTGCTCTATACCCATGTGAACAACAGTTCCTTTTCCACTATCACATGAAATTCTCACTGTGCAAGTACTGCACACAGCTGCTGTGGGACTCTCACAGAGAAAAACGTGGGGTTTTTTACTGTTCTGGGAACCACGAATTCCCTTTAAAACACAACAGAAGCTAACTTGGAGGAATCTGAACACAAGGCTGAAATCTTCCTCGCAGCCTGCACTGAGCCAACATTATCACTTTTTTTCTAAATAAAACTGAGGAATATGTACTTAAATTTCTGACACGATATACTAAAGTAAATCAGCGTGGAAACTCTACACTAATGGGATACTGCAGACAGGTTTTCACCCAAGCATAAGGAAAAGTTTCCTGCTTGCTGGAACAAACCTAGCACTTTTGGAGATGAGTGCAGATCGGTTATCCAGGCTTAGCAAAACAGAAAATCAAACTGCTCTACACAGAACATCTTTTCTTGCAGATACCATCACTGATCTAAAGCATAAATAAACACTCTTGCTCTGTCAGAAGCTGATATTTTACTGAACATTACATGGCTAATGGCAATATCATCCAAGCAACAAGTGTTTCAGAAAAAAATAATACAAATCAAAGGAAGGTGTTTTTCATTCCAACTGCTCTGTAACCGACAGGTGACTGCCAGGCTGCAGATAGGAAATTCAGTTTTATCTAGGAGGAAACATACCTCAACGCATTCTGTCAGTAGCTTCCGTGAGCAACAGTTCCTTTAAGGCAATGTATCACAAACACCTTTCAAACTATAAATGACAGGATTCCTGTATTTGAAAAATAATGCAGTTTTCAACATTATCTCACACCTAATTATATTTTTACAGAGATAACAAGAAAATTTTTCCTACTGAATGATTTCAAATACAAAATTTCCACAGCAAAACCTTTCAATCAAACCAAGGGTGTTCAGTTCTAAGGCAATGGCTTTTTGAAAAGACTACTAACACACCTTTTTATTTTTTAAAGAAAAGAAAAATTTAATGTATTCTTACTGTTTCGGTTGAAAAGAAGCTAAAAGTTTCAGAGGAAATAAACCATTAGTATATTTTAATATGAGCTAACACTGCTTATGCCAGATAAGCCAAGAATTTGACCGGCTGAGTTGGGTATGTTTTTAATTTGGGTATGTAAAGAGCAAGTCACTAGATCCGCCTTTGGGTGGGGGATGGTGTTTGTGAAGAAAATGATCATCAGAATAGCAGTCACTGGCATTTTTTTTAAGCAGATGTCTTTGAAAGCAACCACAACACATACTCTGGATTCATTCATTCCTTAATGACAAGGAGAAAACTTGTCCCAGGCACCAGAAGTGGATGGAGCTCACGCCATCTGAAGTAAGGACTTTCTCAGTAAGCAAGACGTAGCATTGTACTAAGATAAGCAGAAATGTAACTAATGCACAGCCCTTTATAGCTGTTTTAATGGACTGAAGGTTAAGAAACTCCATAACCTTCCTTAACATATGGCAAGCAGGATCTTTAAATAGCAATTCATGGGCTTATCCTCAAGTTCAGCTAAAAAAAGACAACGTATTTCCAAAAAAGGCAACAAGGAAATGAGCCTCTGAGTTTTTGATTGCTAGCTGACTATAAATTATGTACAAAACCCTAAAGGAAGGAATTACAATGTTAAAGTGAGATCTGCACATAACTGGACAGGATGAGAAAACGTAACTGATGAAGAGAAAAAAATACCATGAAGTAAGGTTCGAAACATGTAATTGATGAGTACTCCACTGAAATGCGCTTCAGCAAGAGTGGGGGGAGCAAGGCACTGCAGAAGAAAGGAAGCATTACTCCTCCTGAACGCTAGAACACATGCGCTCAACGGTGATGTGCTGCAGCACTACTCCCAGCAAGCCCAAAATCTGTTTACCATTAGGAAGTTCCAATACTTTGCTCTATCTATATCCACAGGTATAGATGTCTCCATTTCAGAGCATTACTCTGTAGCAACTGAGCATTCAAGGCGTCCACACTCTTCCTACCTGAAGATACACAGCGATGAATTTCTAACCAAGTCTCCCGCAAAATTTCCAATGGACTGGATTGTTTTCCTTCCCATTCTGTATCACAAGAGCTTTGAAAACCTTTCTCTGAATTCACCAGAACAGGTCCTTTGTGTCTTCAAAATCTCTATTAAGGCTGTAACACTTCAGCCTGATTTCTGATGAAAAAAGGCAATTCTAACAGAAAGCTCTACATGCAATAGCAGGAGTTGATCACCTACTTGGAGCCAAAACGTGGTACTTTGTAAAATGCTTAACACTTTATAAATACCTTTAACTACTCAGCAACTTTGCTTTCAGCATTAACTTCTCCAAAACCTACTTTATTTTTGCATGGGATGTAGGAGCAATTAGGATACCCTCTCCTTTCACATTTACATCCTGGGATGAAAACAATACCATGTAAATCAGACTTTGAGCAGGGAGATTATAATATCACTTTACAGCAATCTGTTACGAACTAATTCCTCCCAAGTTAATGCCAAGTATGTCAGCTGATGGTGTCTAAGAAAAGAAAAAGTATCAGGCAATGAATAAACTCTAATGGCAATTCTACTCACTGCTGCACAGGTCTTGAAGGCAAAGCAAACGCTTTCCTCCCGCACAATCAGTCCTTGTTAATGGCAAGGCAGAGATCTCAGAATGCAAACACTCGCTGTGCCGGCATCCTATAACATTTGGCACCAGAGCTCTAACTTTGTTATTTCCCTAAGGAGCAACAATTTTCTTTGTGCAACAGCAAGGCAGTGTGCCTTTCCAAACCCGCCTTACAGCCAAGTTTTACACTTGGTGAAAGAAGCCCATTGAGCATGCCTGCCAATGCGCAGCCTGTGCCCGGGCAGTGGCCCAGGGAGGCAGGGGCAGAGAGAGGGCTCCTTGTTAAACTGCACTCACTTGCAAGCGCCCAGAGTGACACGTTAACACTTGGGATTATTAAAAGGTGTGTTGGCCAAATTAAATGAATAATTATGATGATGTTTGAAATAAAGCGTTATGAAAGTTACAGGGCTTCGCTCTTCCTTTTCTGGGACAAAAAGTTACTTCAGCAAACCCCATGCAGTAACACCTCTTGGGCAAAGCAAGCTGGGGCTGACTCTTCAAATGTAGCAATTACACAAAGATCCAACCTTCAGCCTCTCAAAACGCAGCCGAGACAGAGCTACACCTGAGACACCAGCTGAAGATCTGCCACGTCGCCTCATTATGTTAACACACCACTTTGTGTATAGTTCCTACAAACTACTAGCCAAAACTCCTCTCTTTTGGCTATGCTTCATAAAACAACTGAAGTATCTGATTTTCAATTTTTAGAAGGCCATGAACAGTTTTAGTGTAACCATAAGATGCTACATGGTATTTTCCAATTGCAGTCTAACTGGACACACAGTCACAACCAGCCAAGCCCATTCAAGTTCACAATACAAGAGATAAAATTCTGCATGACAGGATAGTAAACATTTCTGAGCTGACATCAGACACCACTGCAATTCCATCCAGGTAATGGATTGACAGTCACAAATAGATCTGACAAACTTGTTTTGTTGGTATGGCTTTTTTATTCCGTTACTTATTTATGTAACTGGCCTTCTCAGTTGCCAGCAAATAGCATGGTTGTATCTCACAGTATCTTGTCTAGATACCAACCTAAGTTCAAAGTTTATAAAATGTAAACATTTAAGTGCAAGCTTCAAGACCTCCTGTAATAAATAGTCCGCTTGCAGAAAGAAAGTTCAGCGGCAGTACTATTTAATTTCTAGGTAAAGCAACCATAAATCTGTGTTCATGCTGCAAACTGAAGAAAGCTCCATTGTCTGGGTAGCACTTGCTAGAGGACACCACTTCTTGAGACTGGTGAGGGAAAAAGATTTTTCAAGGGAAAAAGATTTTTCAAGGGAAAAAAGTTCAAAGCAGGCAATACAATCTTTTTGCCGCCTCCCCACGGCACAGGAATCTGCATCATCTTGGTCTTTTTTACAGCCATATATCCTGACATTTGCCTTTATATTCTTGCATTCAGCCACAGAGTAAAAATGTACTTCCATCATTTGATTGCAGATGAGCCCAGAAAAAGGACTGTCTTGCAAAAAAATAACAACCCAAGCACCAACCTCACAGCTCGGGACAATTTTTGCGACAAGAACAAGTTGCAAAGAGCAGTGGAAGGGAACTGGAAGCACATTCAGCTGATCCTGAGCAGTGCAGGGAGATGGACACAAGTGGAAGCCGTCTGCCCTGATGCAGGAGGCACACAGTATGGTGGGGTGAAGCAGACGCACTTTGCATTGTTCTGCTGCTCAGCTCCCAAAGGGACCAAGGGCAAACCCAGTCTAGTCAACAGACCAAGAGTTACCCCACCCTGCTTGGTCTGGTGCTTCAAACATTTAATCAGATGAAAAGAGAAATCAGTGGTATCAGGCATGCAGCATGATTTACAAGTCTTTTTAACTGCCAGGTGTGAATACCAGAAAAAGCAGAAGTCTTAAGCATGTCACCATGGAGCATTCTGAAATTAACAACTGGTAAAAAGGATCTCTGGCTAAAAAGAAGCAAAGCCCTCCTACACTTCGATATGCAATGAAAAAGCTCTTTAGTCTGCTTTGTACAAAAATAACAGAGCCAAGTTGATCACTTATAGACTATCAGTCAGCATGTTCTTACTCATAACCTCCCCACAACAGCCAGCAGCTGGAGGCCAGCAGCATCACTATCACAGATGAACCAGCATACCAATGGCCGTCTTAGAGCATGAGGCCACTCCAAGGTCATGCAGATGCTCTTTAAAAACTTTTGCACACTCCATAAAGAATTGTGACCAAAACCAGTCTGCACTGTGTAGCTCACAAAACTGCACCAACTGTCTGCCCATGTACCAGTAGACAAGGATAAGCAAGTTTAGCAATAATTTAAGCCAACCTGCACAGAGTGCTTAACAGGAGAGGACTTGTTTGGGATTTTTGCAGGTTGTACATAAATAAAGCTTAATTTATGCCCACTATGCAAGCCATGGCCAGTTGTAATTTGAGTAAAATGAGAAATACTTATTCTAATAACTGCATCACTTCAGGTATTAAAGTCATACTTCCACTTTCAGACTTAGTCTGCTTATTTTATTATGTTGTTTTAATAGGGGGGTTAAGACAATAGTGTTTAGGTGATCAAGTTAAAAACATGAGGAATTGAGCCTTTCCTATAAAACAGGCTTGCTCCTCTGCAGCTGTATCCAGCAGATTCTCCCTTGGGAGAGCTCAAGCAATGAGGCAGAGCTGCATCACTTGCCCCACTGATGGCAGCCAGGCTGGGGCACAAGGCAGGGCAACACAGAAAGTGAAAAATGGTTCAGTTTTTGTTAAGATGAATGATTCATGCACACATTAAGCCAGTTGCTGACTGTGTTCCAACACTTGGTCACACCCTTGTGTCACAACTTTAATAGCCAGCCAGCAGCTCCAACACATTTTTCGTTCCCTCCTGCAATGGCTAAAGGCAGTATTACCTGTGGATGCTATGGAGAGATATGTGCCTTCTTTGATGAAAAGAAAGCATAGAACCAGACAAATGAAAGCCAATTCAGGCAGTCAAGAGGTCTTGATTTCTTATTCTAGACCTGCCACCAATCCTTTGCAAGGCTTCAGGCACAACCTTTCTGTAGCAGTTTCCTCATTAGATGTGGGAACATACTCATGCACATTTACAAGGCATTACATCTGTACTGAGGTCAAAGAAAAGCAGTTTGCCACAGTGTTTACTGGAAGCTTTGAATACAATGAAGCAGAGAAAAGTCTTACTCCTCTCGCAACCTCTTTAGTATGTGCTGCTGCTACTGCTGGCATTACACACTCTCTAAAGGAAATGAATGAAAAATAAAAAAATCATATCATAATCATTTTAAGTATATAATAGTCATTTTACCAGACTGGCAGCATTAGTATGAAGTGGCTTACTCTAACATAATCCAATCTAACACAACTTGATGGCAAAAAAATGGGATATTTCAAATTCATACTAAAGCCCAACCTCAGCAAAATATCACGGGACCAGCAAGAGGTTCCTCCTTCACCTGAGGGCTCTCTTCCTTTTCAAACTTCAAAGGCTTACCACAAAAACAGGTGTGACGGCATTTCAAAAAAGGCTGCAACCCCATTTTCTTCTCAAGTTGCAATCTGTAGTCTACAATGGAGCAACTGAAATGATGGAAATTACTTCTGCTATAATCTCTGCATCCACCTTCTTTTTGAAAATCACACAATATGGCTTTACCCTAAAAGGGACTTCATCTGAAGTAAACATACACGTAACTCCTCATTGGCCTATTGCATCATAACTGTAGGGGGATAAAAGTCCATAATAAAAAATAAATTTATTTCTACCTGTAATTGAGTGGAAATTTAACAAGATTTGTTCAGCCAGCCCATGCTCTCTGCTTTGTAAGCTACATCCTATTACAACAGCACTGTGGGAATGAACCAACTTGTAACACTACTGCCTGTCAAATGTCTACCAGCCCCAGCTTCCTGAGGTTGATACTCACCCCAGAGGTAACTAAGTGTGTCTCAAACATCTGGTGTTATAAAAATCCAATTTTTCTAGAATGAAGCCATAAAACTTCTTGCAGGTAATGCTGGCAGGCTATTAAAGGGAAAAACAAATGCAAGAGGCTAGGGGATCCCAGCAGGGAGAAGCAACTGGTGATGCCAGTGCTAGCTCTGAAGGACACACAGTTGAGACTTTTAAAAGGAACCAACTTCACTGGAAACTAATGACATCTGTATGCCAAAGTGTCACAGATTCTTCAAAATTACAACTGTTAATAAATACTCAACCAGGACCTAATTAAAAAGTGCCAAATGCCCTCTGGATGGTGCCAGAGATCTTCAGTCTTTACTAAAGTTCTTGAAAACCAGCTAGTTGGCACTCATAAGAACAGGGTTCCACATATGGACCCCAGAAATCCCAAAGCTCAGCCTGGGAGCAGTCTTTGCTTTACGTCTCTTAAATTTACCGCCTAGCATCACAGCATATAATCTGGAGGCAACAGACAAGACAGAGAGGAAAAAAATACACTGTTTGCTTTTCATATGTAATGTTGGTTCATCTCTGTCAGAAACAGCAGCAGAGATGCTCCTAATAGCGCCTGTGTAGCCTCTGGCCTTTAAAGGAAAGTAGTTATCTGAAAATCAGTCATTTCACTACAGAAGACTCAGACAAAACCCCGTTCTGTCAACAGGGGACACGTCATCACAACAAGCGGATGTATAACGCTGTAGGCCTCAGCAGCACCAAATGCAGATTATGTTCAGCACTACACGAACTATGCAGATCATCTGAGCAATTATTTATGCAAAGCTGTGAGGTTGCTGAGCCTACACCAAGGATGATCTGCTGAGCTGGCTCCAGCCACTACAGGAATCTAAAGCAGACATCAACCATCAGGAAAACCCAACACACACAGCAACCCTGCCCATGTTTACAGGAGTAGGAGACAGATTTATACAGCCTTCCAACTGTACACAACACTGGTCTCACTGCAACACACATCTGTACAACAATAAAAAGGTTTCTTAAGATGATATAGCTTAGTACAATGACATATGTTAAATATAGCCATGAGTGAGCTGGGAGCAGAAATCCATGAATAATTGTATTGATTGCAGTAGAGAAAACCTGAACATATTTGAGTAGAGACATTTCCTGATGAAATTCTTTCCATTTGGTAAAAACACAGACATTGTCTTACGCCTTTCCACATAGTGAAATAATAAAACAAAACCCAGACACTACTGTTAGAGCTGAAGTATCTGCTCAACTATTGTTTGCAGATGTGGACAGAAAATGAAATCTTTCAGCGCAAACCAAGTCTGATGCTTTGAAGTTAACTCTAATTCTTAATATGAAACAGAAGTTGAAAAAAATATATTTAATTCTATGAAAATTAGATAAAACCTATTAAACATCCTCTATGCTTTTCACTTTAAGAACATCCAAAATTCTACTCTGTTTGCCCACATTATTCATGTATAGTTACTACTAGGTACTGTACATTCAGTCCATAATGTAACTAATGAGCTAGAATGGAAGATGACAACAACGGCAGGAGGGTGGCAATGTAGTAATGCCTCTTCTGGTCTCTGGTGATTTAAAATCTTACATTAAGTTTTCACACATCTCTGGAGAGCTATCCTCAGCGAAACAGCGTTTTCCAATGTCAGCTGCTCTGTCAAAAAATAAGTAAATAGTCAGATGTTCTACACTGACTATCTAGTCTGTCCATGAAATTCCTTACAGAAGACTGGCTGAGACATAGATTACGGCTGATTTTATCACGTCTGAAAATGCAGGCAGTTACTTTATGCAAGAATTACTGGTTTCAAGACTTCACTCTATTTGCCAACAACCATTAAGAAACTTCCCATAGAAAACTCTGCTCTTCAGAAGGCAGAAGCAAGGCTTTTCAGAGTCACCTTTCCAGGGGTCCATCACAGTAACCTGCCTGACACATTGTCCCTTACGGTATAACTGTGTGCGCTGCTGCTCGTCCAAATTTCTCCCAGCCACAGAAGAGCAAACTTGCCAGCACTTGGTCACTCCTCATCTGTGGTGTTTTGCGGCCACCATGCAGCACCAAGAGAAAACAGGAACTGGCTCAGCCATGGCTGTGCCTAGGCTGTGGGTTGCGATGAGCACCCAGAAAAAGCCAGGCTGAGGCTCCGCACAGAAACCCTCAACAGGAAGCACTGCAGCAGTGAGTAGAGCACACCCGCTGCTAGGAGTGGGGGGGGGAAATGGAAAAGAAGTAGTGGTGAGAGGATAAGGAATTGGTAATACCGAGGCAGCAATTAGGAAAATAGAAGAAAGGATAGAAATATGAGAAAACCACATAAGATAGGAAACTTAACAAGGGGAACCTGAGAAAGATTTCTACAGGAAGCACAGATGTGAGCTCATCTACGTAAGCATCTACCTGTTTTGCAGGGGCTGGCGGAGTGAAGCGAAGTACCGAACACAAACATCATCACCATGACAAGTACTTCAGCAAAAATAAAATCTTCCTCTTCCCAAAAGCTTAAGCTCTGCTCTGAAAGTTAATCCTCTGCTGCTTGCTCTTCTGCTTGCCTCCTTCCATCAATCATTTCAAGCGCTAGGAAACACGTAGTCCTAGCCATTTCCAACATAGTTTTCATTAAAGATACCCCTGCTACCTTATCCAAAGGATTAGGATTTCAAAATCTCAGTTGTGTGACACCTCTAAAATTCTCTTTTAAAAAAGAGACCTACAAACCTGCAACAAACATCCAATAACCTATATTGCTGCTTTGTTTGTCATAAACTTCTTCAGGGAATCTTCTGCATAACACTTACAATCCCTCTGCACACGACTTTCAGCCATGCATGAATTAGATTTGCAGTGAAAAACTGTATGAGAAAACGATCCTTTTCTCAGCAGGCAGGTGAGACAGCAATGTTCCAGTGCAGAACAGCTCCCCTACACCCAATAAAGCTCTTGCTTTGTCATTTACTCACTTGTAAGCATTCATCTTTTTGTTACCTAAGTAGCAGCATGGAAGGCTTCTGTTACACCAACCCATTTACTATGAAATAGAGATTTTAAGCAGGTAGGCAGTGTTGGAAGTACTTCCAACCAATCAACATGGTAAGAAGTAAGAGCAGCAAACTCTACTTCGGGGTTCTGGACAATCACCTTACATACAAGCCTGCTGCAACTGAGAAATCAGTACCAATGCAGTGCTAGCCCATAACAACTGATTAACACAGAAACTGCTCGCAATGTTCAGAGCACACATGCAGGAGAATAAACACAAACCTTGCAGGTGTGCAGGACCTGTTCACCTCAGATGAGATGAACAAAACTTCTAAGATGCTCAAAAGGCAAGTTCAAGAGGTACGGGCTAGGAGAGTGGACAATGAGGTGAACGGCAGGTCTCAGAGGATTGTGATCAGTGGCACAGAGTCTAGTTGGAAACCTGTAACTAGTAGTGTCCCCCAGGTGTCCATACTGGATCCAGTATTGTTTAACTTACTCATCGCTGACTTGGATTAAAGGACAGAGCGCCTCCTCAGCAGGTATGCTGGTGGTACGTAACACCGAGGAGTGGCTGATACCCAGAGTGCTGCGTTGTCATTCAGAAACATCTAGAGATGGACAGAGAAGAGCCTTCTGAAATTCAACACAGGCAAGTGCAGGGTCCTGCACCTGGGGAGAAATAACCCCATGTACAAGTAGAGGCTGGGGGCTGACCTGCTGGGAAGTAGCTCTGTGGAGAGGGACCTAGAGGTCTTGGTGGATAACAATATGTCCATGAGCCAGCAATATGACCATGTGGCCAAGAAGATCAATGATAATACCAACGATATCCTGGGCCGCATTAGGATAAGCACTGCCAGTAGATTGAGGGAGGTAATCCTCCCTCTCTACTCAGCCCTGGTGGGCCATCACCTGGAGTACTGTGTCCAACTCTGGGCTCCCCAGTACAAGAGACATGGAGGTCCTGGAGTAAGAACAGCAAAGGGGCTACTAGAATGATTAGGGTCTGGAGTATTTCTCTTATAAGGAAAGGCTGAGGGAGCTGGGCTTGTTCAGCCCAAACAGAAGGCTCAGAGGGGATCTGATCAATGTGTATTAAATATCTGAAGGGAAGGTGTCAAGAAGATGGGGCCTATCTCTTCTAAGTGGTGCGAGGCAATAAGACAAGAAGCAATGGGCCTAAACTAAAACACAGTAAGTTCCACCTGAACATAAGGAAGAACTTCTTTGTTGTGAGGGTGACTGAGCATTGGAATAGGTTGCCCAGAGAGGTTGTGGAGTCTTCTCCCCTGGAGGTATTCAAGAGCTGTCTGGACACAATCCTGAGCAATGCGCTTTAGGTGACCCTGCTTGAGTAGGGATGTTGAACTAGATTATCCCACTCAACCACTCCTGTGAAATACAAAGATACAGATAGAGACAGAGGCTAACCACACACTTATCAAAGCGCAGTTAATTTCTTATTTTTCCATCAGTTATGCCTACAACAGAAAAAAAGACAAATTTACTTTATTTTAAAGCTTCTGTTCTCTGCTCCCACACAAGCAGAGCACACTGTTTTAACACCCCTTTTCCCCTGCAGCACTTGCTCTGGGAACCCCACCCTGTGCCAGTGGCCATCCCTCACAGCTGCTGCTGATGGATGTCACATTAAGGTGCCTCCTGACCCCGATCGAGCACAGCATTAGGCACTCGCTGCTGTAAGTCACAAGCAGCAGCGCTTGCAGCTCCTTGCCATCCAACAGCGGCTGGCAGTTCGGCTCATTCAGAGGCCATTAGCATGGCCTGCCCAAGGCAAGTCCACGTGGGAGGCATACTGATGGGCTCTCCAGCACTCTTCTGCACCACTGGGCTTTGTAATGATATAATTTTGACAGTGCTTGTTTTTTCTGAGACACTGGGAATGAGCCAATATTCATTATTGTGATTTTGCAAGATGACTGAAGCATCACATCCCGAGCAGCACCTGCAAAAAACTAGCTGAATATAGATCAAGACACTGCATCAGGAGTCCCAGAGAACGAAGAGCTGCACACCTCTGTCCACAGAAACCTTTCTAACATAAACTTGAAATAAAGCCTATCAGAAGCTCCCCCCTGACAGACTCCACATCAGCCCTCTTTCGAAACACTGTTCCTTTGCCTCCTGCAGACTCTGAAATCATGCACATGCCTAGCTATTCCATGCAGGCATGTGAACCTCTGCACTTGGGTGCTGAAGGAAAGATTTATCCTTGAAGAAAAAATCAATCACATTAACAGAGGGACTTCCTAAACTCCTACAGGCTCACTCTGAAGAGAGCACTAAGTCTTCTTAAACTCCAAGAGCTGGGTAAAGCATCTGCTCATGGCTTTGTCTGAAGGAATTAAACATTTATGTGAGATCCCTGAGAATTTTATGTAACAGCATTTAACAGAAAAATAACATCCCCAACCAATTCTTCTTTGAATTAGCATTCAAACTCGCAGCGTTTCTCAGGGGCTGGTATTGTAGCAACTGCTACAGAGCTCCCAAATTGTCCTCTTCCAAACTGGGAAAATTTGGCAAATCAATCAAAACTGAGGAGATATTTTAAACAAAAGGTTAAATGGCAATAGGAAAAATTTGACAAGTTGATGAATAATCAGAAAGCTAAAGAAAGAACATCTTGGCAGAAACTGTTACAAAGTAATTTATTATATCACAGAGTAATAGGCCTCTATGAGATAGAATTAAACTTTTAAAAGGTTTACCATCTCCGCAGTTCAAGGAATGGTGTAACTACGGTAGTCAGGCAACAGTACTACACAGTTTCTAACATGACTCTGCATTTCTGACAGCAGCAAACAGCAACACATATCAGTCAGTGTCTGTAAATCAATCTTCAGGGAGACAAGAAATGCTAACTGAATCAAAACTATTAGTAAAGAGTACGTCGTAGAAATTTCTATAAAGATAGAAATAAAGATAGAATATTTCTATAAAGATAGAAATATTTCTATAAAGATAGAAATATGATGGCAGAGCTCTGAAGAGAATCTAATAGAAGCATACAAGGGAAAAACACACAAAGCACAACTTCAGGAGACCACAAAGTTCTAACAGTCTTGCAGTCAGTTACAAAGAAAAATTCCGAACAACCAAAGGTTTGGATAAGAAGAAAGCAGTTTGCCTCTAATGCTTCATCAAAATTCTAGGACCAAATTACATCCTTACAAATAGCAAAATAGTGGTTTGGAAGAGGCATTTGCTTGACAATTTAGATACAGGGCGGAAGAGGGGCGAAAGGAAACTGAAACATGTGGAAAGCAATAGCTGAGTATTTCTTCTGTGACACTTCTGTTTTCTGAAGAACAGATATTTATGCAGAAACCTGCCTTCAAATCAGAAACACATACACTCTCCTTTTGGTTTGTTTACTTTTCCTTTTTTTCAATGCAGACCAGTCATGACATGTAACAAAAAAGCCCCCCAAATATCCCCGCTGTGAGTGAGGCCTCTCTGTGCTGAACATAGAGTAAAATAACATTCCCGCTTCAAAGAAAACTTACAAGATCCATAGAGACAAAAGACTAAATGCACAAAGCAACAGAGGCACAGAGGCCAGCGAAGGTCACAAAAAAGGTCAGCAAGAGCAAAACTCACAAATCCTGTCCCCCTGCATCCAGCATTACCCTGCAGAGTCAAGAGGTCTCCCAGAACCGTCTGGTCCTTTCTACCACTCTCAGTAATGAAGTGTAACAGCCTCTGAACTCAGGAGGAGACACGGGACAATGAGAGAAGCTAACTCTGTGCTGTACAGAACAAAAGTCACAGGTATATAGTCTTACACACACGGCTTAAGTGTAAAGCTCACTTCTCTCCCAAAATCAAGCACAAAGATCACTCTATATTTAATTTAACATAGGTCAGTTACTGCAGAGGTATTAGACACCTTCCATAGACTGCCTAAACTGCAACTTTAAACATTCATTTGAAATTACTGCTAAAACTCAGAAATTCAAGATTTAGTAAATTATCAATGCTTTAGTAATTAAAAAATAATAGTTCAGGCTCTGAACTGATTTGAAAAACTAGAGAGTATTCACATAGCATTAATTTATCCAACTTTGGCTGCTTTATCATGAACAGTATATACACTGCTTTATCATGAAAAGTATTTACACAAAATATACACGATATATTTTTACCCTAATATACAACATTTTAAGTATTGTTTAAAGCTCTCCAGAAAACAATACCAACTGTAAGGTGGCAGCAAGGATATTAAAGCTGTGAATAAATAATGCATACAGTGGAAGTTTCTGAGAAACTGCCAGATGACAAAGATAAACTAACAAGGTCAGCACCTCACTTGCTATGTCGTCCTGTATTTCTTCGAGTTTACTACAGGACTTAATTTGTGGCATAAAATACTATGCTTGTCTGGCTGCAAGCACATTTTATTTTCAAAGAGAAGGCACTAAGGCCTTTGTAGGTTACACTTTGCTGTCATACCTGACCTTTCAATTTTTTCCAGCTAGAAAGACGCCAACAGGCAACTGGTAATAGAGGCACATAAAAAATAAACAAGAGATACTTCATGCATCAGTTCCTGTGTGGTTTTAACTGGCATCACAGCCCTACATCTGAGGTGGTACTTCTGGCTAGTCATTACCTCAACTGAGGTTACTAAGTTCTGCCAATATACCATGTATCCTCAACGTGTTCCAAGAACTTGTTACTAAAAGGATGCTCAATCTCTTCTTAATAACAACATGACCCATCTGGTATCGAGAAGCAACTCGTGTACAGGGAAAAGACTTCCTGAGATGTCCTAAAAGTGGAGTGGAGGGGTGAGGGGGAAAATCAAGCCAAGAAAGGAGGATCAGTTATTTCTCTGACAAAGAGGTTTTTAATACAGCTTTTAAAAAAAGTTACCATCTTGAGATGAACAGAATTACTGGCCTGCACTAGAAGAATTGCAAAAATAAAGGCTCAACTCCACTTAAGACATCTTTGACACAAATGTTAATAGCAGCTCCATCTGGAAGGAATGAGACTATTTCTTTGTTCATCCTTCTGGGGTTTTGCTGTGCAGGAACACAAAGTGTAAACTGAAAGTCAAAACTGTTTTCCCCTCCTCCTGAACTTCGACAGCTCTAGATTCAAACCTGGATTTTAAGCAGAAACCTAGAAATCCTTCACATGCAATAACTGGATGAGAAAGGCAATATGTTGGCTACCCATGGGCTCTGAATGTGGGCTGGGGAGCATGTCTGGCAGGGGACGGGTACTCTCAGGGTCCAAGACCAGAGAGAGAGGGAGAGGAGCAAGAGCCTCCCCTTGAGTCCCTACGGATAAACACAAGTCGGAATATCCACAGAGTTTTCATGAGCATACATGAATAAAATTATCAGACTCATTACAAGGCAAAGGCTACAACCTTTCTGCCCTGGATTTCCCCCCACCCTCCCTGCTTGCCCAGTAACCCTCCCTCCTCCATACTTCTGCTGCCCACTTCCTCTCTTAGCAGCAGGAAGCCACTGCTTCGGGCTAAAGAAGCTGCTGGATGCATAGCTACCCCGGTGGGGAGCAAGCCATGAAGCAACAGTGGGCTGGTTTTAAATGGTAAGATGTTTAAGAGTACACTGCTTCTCTGGAGTGGGTTCATGCACGTAAGGATACAGGAGCTGTCACATGGACCAAGGTGCGTGCAGACCCTCGCTCAGTAGTGCCTACCAAACTTATTCCAGGTTTTTGGACCTCAGAAAACCCTCAACAAATGTTTAGCAACAATAAAAATGGATTATTTATTTTTAATGTTTATTTATAATCTTTCAGGCAAGTCCTAATCATGGTGGGATGCTGCTCCTCACTTCCTGACAACTTATCTTCTCTAGCAATGTCTTGTCAACTTCTCTGGAAAGGAACCACTTATTACCACACTGCAGTCTCATAATTCTTCACCTCTTCATCATGTATTTTAATGATAACTTCTAGCAGATTAGCAAGACTTCATTTTTCTTTGCAGAAACTAAACTGTTTATCCTCTGAACTCCTGATAACACATGAGCATAAAAATGGCAAGAGATGAGTAGAATCCCACTACAGTATCCTACTGACGATGTCAATTACCAAGGAGACTGCAGATAAATAACAAGATATCACACTTCTATGCTGCTAAAAAGGTCACCAGATTATCAACATCTGGTTTAGATAAAGGTTACTTTCCTTTCCAGATCTTTCCTTTATTGCGCTTTCTGTTCCTGCTCCACAGAATTTGTGCCAAGGATGTAGTTTATCATGTTGCAAACATGAAACAAAATTTAGTTGGCGGGTTTTGTTAAAAATCACCAAGAAGAAAAGTTACAACAAGTAAAAAAAAAAGTAGCAGGCAGACACCACTCCTCAGCGAAAAAGAAGAAATTTTAAGTGTGTTCCTTTAAAAAAAACCCTGAAGGCTTTGCAGCTTTAACCTGAAATCAAATGTGACAGGAGGTTTTGGATGCACTGCAAAAGACTAATAGCAACAATTTTGCTAAGAATCAAACAGCTAGTTTGTCAGAGCAGCACAACTGCACACAGCCCATCCTCCCAAACACCTGAGCCCTGTGTGAATACAAATATCACCTTTTATCTGCTGCAGTTTTTCCTCAAGATTTGCTCCCTACAGATGTCACGTCCTCATCTTCCTCTGTGCAACAAAGCACAATATTCACTGGGAATCTGAACCTGCTTCATGCAGCATGAAAGTCCTGCATCTATCTTTTTATACAGTTACTGGGACTGACTGACACAGCTTTTCAGGGAAAGCATTAACCATTTGAGCTCTTTCACACTACAAGAAATCTCCTCCCTCACGCTTCTGATCAGGCCATGAGCAATGTGCACATATAAACACATATATATGTATATATGCATATATGTACCTATGCATATCTAAGTAAGGCTGTCTGGTTTGTTGATAAGTGGGGAATAGGGAAAAAAACATTTATTCTAAAGGTATTTGCTTATGCCATATTTGGGACAAGTGCATTTCATAAGCTTTGAGAAAAATCCATAAATGCTTTGCATTGGCAGAAGAACCCTAAACATGTCCATGCATCTGCCATCTTATAAATGTCACGTCATGGCACGCAGCTTTAGATAAGGGCAGAATTTGTAATGCCTTTTTGGCAATGTGACTCTAAACTGAACTTGATTTTCAGTAAGAAATGTTAAAGGAAACATCAACCAGAGCTTAGAAAACAAACATCAAATTGGTGAAATGCTCCAGATGACTCTGACTGCAGCCAGTCACCACTAATCACTATTAAATATCGCAGGTCTTACAGCTGTGCCAGGAGTTTGTAACTCAAAGGACAAAAGCCTTAAGGCGAAATCTTAACTCCTCCAAAGTCACAGGGAGTTTTTCCACCAGCTTCAGAGGAGTTGAGAATTCATACTGGACACTGCACACTAAAGAACAGTGGACATTCTCATTTTAGTTTAATCCTAACTGATCTAGAAAAGGTCAAAGTTAGAAGTATCAAGCAGCACAGTGTCCTTGAGCATAGCACCAGGTAACATTTCTGCCCAGTGATGCGGATGAATTACACACACATGTACCTGGGGACAGTAGTTCATCCCACGCCCGAACTCCACTGTCTCTGTCAGCCCTCTGACCTTCCAGCACACCATCTGCACTGATGTTCCCCCTACGGCCAGCCACAGAACTTTACCCTTTGATACCTGTACTAACTTCCAGTTATTTCTGGAAGACCTCTGGTCTTCCTTTAAGAGCTACCTTTGTAGTGCACAAACCTCACCACTCTTTTGAGAAGATGCACACCCAGACAAAGCTGAAATTTATTTTACAACATTTACAAAATATAAGAAATGTGCTATGCCCTGTTTCCAATGGCTCCTTAAACATCCACTTGAGTAACCACCAGCCTTTTCCTCTTACTAGTATTGAAAAGCAACACAGAAAGATGCTTCTCCTAAAGCAGCTGGTACGATAAAGAACATACACGTAGAAGAAGCAATTTCCAGGGAAATGGGGGGAAAGAAGGTACATGTTTTATCCTGCTTCTGCAGCAAGTTCACTCTGGACTTTCCACAGCCTCAGAAGTACACTCACACCTTCTCAGGTGACCCTATGGTTAACTAAAAGAATATGAATGCAGCAGCTATTTCCTAAAGCACATTACTTTGGACCCTAAGACTTCAGCCATAGTGACTTCAACACATCTTCCTCCAGCCACCATTATTATCAAACCTAATTTTTCTAATCAGCTGAAAAAGATGTGCCCCCATTATGCACATTTCCATTTCTACTTACAGAGGCTTTAGAGCAGACCTTCCAGTGTATTTTCCATTTTAGGATAAAATTTCACCTTGGAGTGGAAAGCCACTACAAACTCCTTTGCACTGCTTGCTCTGCTTTTACCTCATAGCTTGGCTTGATGAGGACCTTCGCATAAGGTTGGCACAGGATTTGCACTGACTTTCTGCGTAGAAATGTCAGCCATGGTGCAAAAAAAAGCCATCAGTGCAAAATGAAGAGTCAGACGTTACAAATCAGCGAAGTCAGCAAAGGCTGCATTTCAGATGCAGCTAGCAAAGTAACCCCACCTTAGCACGACATAAGCCACAAACTGACTTCTAGTACTAGTTTGTGTCAGTTTCTACCACCTCTGACCCCTCCAGCTGTCATCAGAGGAAACTACAGCAGCATATTTGAGGAAGACGGAAAAATGTCATTTTTCTACTCAGATTTAAACAGTCTCTCTCACAGGTGACATGTAAATACTAGTTTAAAATTACTCTTGAAAAACATGCTTAAAAATTGCAACTTTTTTTAAGATAAACACCTCTACTAATCATTGTTTTATTCAAAAAGAATAAATGACCAAAAATATTGCTATTTTGGAACAAGTCATACACTCGGGACTTGCCCAGAGTAACTAATCTTCACCCATTTTCTATGTGGTGGCTTTGAACCCATCAGCTGAACTTTAATAGCTTTGGGAGTAGATCAAGCAACCCTACAGAACAGTACCCTACATTCAGACCTGAAGTTTAGGATTAACTAAACTAGCAACGGTTAAACGCACACCTTTGCGTATTTTGCCATTACTTCCCCACATTGTTAAGTCCTTATTTATGCTATCCAGTATCTTAAAGGACTGTGGGTTCCTACTGAGCATGAAGCATTTGCCAAGGTCTCTGGCTGCACAAATAAAACCTGCATGCCAGAAATGTGTTTCCAGAAGCAATATGCTAAGTACCAGCCTCAATGACACTCCATGGAGTACGCAAGAAATGCACAATGTGAATTTCTACAACTATTACTTTTGCTGTTGATCAAAGTTGGTCCATCTCTGCAAAAAGGGAACGAAACTGTGTTACTCAAATACTTAGAAACAAGAAATGTTCTTTGTTCAGAAAAGGAACGGAGAAACAGAAGATGCACATCAGTGAGAATAAAAAATGAACGGGAGAGCAGAGAAAACTGAACTTTAGTGAGAAAAAAGATGCCAGGAGAAACTACACACATGGGCATGAAAATAAGCTCCCGCTGTGCACAGAGGGAAGATCCAAGAGAAAGTTCATCTCTGGACCAGTGATGAGTTGTTTTGCAGGGGAATGAGACATGCTGTGTGGGATTAGGGGTGGCTGAAGTTGAAGCCTCTGGCACTTCTGATACAACTCTGACAAAGCGCTGGACAACCTTGTACAATCTATGAGTCACATATGTGGGCCCTGGGAAGCAGCCATGCCACACTGCAGCAATTGGACATGCAACTGAATGTTTCCATGTGTTACTGCCTTAAGCCACAGCAAGCTCAGCCTGATGTGGGAATAAAGGAGTAAGTTTTCAATGGAAACAGAGTTGGGGATAAGAGCAACAAGAAAGTCACTAAGTCAAGAGTTAATAAAGTGGCAAGAGAACTCAGCAGCTCTGAGATAATATCATCCCACATGGGTCATTTCCAACAGTTCATGAGCTAGGTGACTAAAGTTATCTTCTTTCCAATAGTAACTGATACCTCTAAATACCCTGAAACACATAGTCTAAACCAGTTATGAAAACAGCAGTCACTACACACATGTGCCAAAAAGGTAGACTTTCTTCTTTGTAATTATTGTTTTTAAACACGACAGTAGATCCCATAGGTGCAAGCAGGGTGTAAGTGCTCAGATTGTTCAAGCCTGCCTTAAAGCCTCAACACACACCCATTCTACTACACAAACTGTGACCCCATCTCATTTTCCAGGTGAGCTGGAAACACTGACTGAGATTAGGGCATCCTGGAAGCACCCTCTGTTCCCAGGGCACATCTACTGCTGTGGCACAGCTTCACTGAAGAACTGGGCATTGCTTCTGCCTTCCTCATCCCACCTACATCCTCATCGTCTGTCCTATAAACTAAAGATCTTAATCTCACAAAAAAAAAAAAAATGCCTGAACAAGGGAAATAATTGGACAAAGGGAAGGCAAAGAGGCAGTCAGCACAGCAGCAAAGGGGCCTTGTTACTAAATACAGACTGCAATCAGTTCACAGTTATTCCTCTTCTGTTGTGTGAATAATTTTCTTACAGAATTGTTAAAATTGGCATAACCCGAGTTTAGCCAGAATTAACACATCTGTAAAGGGCTTCTATACAGGACTGATTTTGATTGTGTTTTCCTCATGTATGAGCCAAATAGCTGCTCTCAGAACTGCAGGCAATGCCTGTTCACACCATTCCTCCAGAAAAAGGGTACAAACTCAGTAACACACCACATTGTCCTTGCAGCATTCCCATGTGGTAAGAAAACAACTTTCTGGCTAATTTAAACACATCTAGGTAATTCATTAAGTGGTTAATAAGCTGCTAACACAAAAAGCATTATTCAGCAAGTCCATCAGACTTTGCAGGAAGTTTTCTTGAGTAAGACTGAATTGTTTGGTCAACAGATCTCCGCATGCAAAAACTGCAGCTGAGTAATGCCTTTAGTGGTGTAGTCTTTACGAACCGTATCACCAGTGAGGAAACATCCGTGTTCATTTTGTTTATTCAGCTAGCTTTAGAGCATTAGGGATAATAGAAAAGCTTCTTCTCAAGGACTCACTGCTCACAACACAGCAGCCAGAATAGTCAGATTTTGGGTTGGGTTCCCCCCCCCCTTCATAAACACATGAAAGGACTACTTAAGGAGACTGACAATCCTACACAAAATATTAGGCTTGCATTACATTAGGTACGTTCAGAAGATACTCATATTCACGTTCATTTGTGCAAACCAAAGGACTTCATAAATAGCAAGTGCTGAATCATTAAAATGTGCAAGACTGTAGCAGTACAAGCTTCTGCTAATGGCAAGAGAACACCAGGCTCTGGGAAACGTCACTTGTTATCAACTGCCTCCAGGCTGAGCACATGTTTTAGGCTACAGATGTGTGCAGCTCACAAAAAATTAACCTGATTACAGACACAGCAGAAAGAAGAACATGGGCTTCCTCCCACCAACAGCCCTAAAACAGAAACAGCTGCTACCAGGCAAGCCAGACACAACACTAGTAACAAAATCTAACTGGTAAGTGGTTACCATCACTGTCCAGATCTGGACCACCCATTCTACCAAAGCAGAGGCTATCAGGGAGCTGAAGCAGGAGTGCTTCTTTCCTAGTGGCAGGAAGACACCAGCACAACCCAACTGCCGAGGTTAAGGTCTGGCAACTGTTTTTTAACAGTCATGTTTATTTTTGGCTCAAATTTACTCAGAAACTGCAACAAGGAGAACAACTTGTCTGCTTCTGGGAGACTTGCATGGGGTTATGGTGGGCAAACACCTAACCCACAGGGGCTGTATAAAACAGCTGCTTTTGCACTGGTATTGCAATGGGAATTTGTCACAACAAAGCACAGATATACAGGCCCTCAGTCACAGTACAACAGTCAAAACAGGCACTGTGGCAAAAAAAATCATGCTTTTCCCCAAATGTACCTTCCTTTCCCATTCTATCAGACGGGACATGGCCACCACCAATATTCCATGCACTGAGCCATGACCACCACCAACATCCCATCTCCTGGGAAAAATGCATGCCCCTTTAGATCAGCCAGGAGTGATACATAAGGACATCTCTCATTGCACTAAATGCTTAATGCTGGTTGTAACACCTAGAATTCCATTGTCTCTTTGAGTTACTCAAGGATATGGATTAGGTGAATCTCCACAATTTTTGCTGTTTCAAGTGTATAGTCTTGACTGAAAGTCAACAGGAAGTTGACTCCAGGGAGACCTCACAGCAGCTTTCCAGTACTTAAAGTGCCCTTTGGAACAGGTTGCCCAAAGAAGCTGTGACTGACCAATCCCTAGCAGCGCCCAGGGCCAGGCTGGACAGGGCTTTAAGCAACCTGGTCTGGTGGAAGGCATCCCTGCCCATGGCAGGGGGGTTGGACTAAAAGGTCCCTTCCAACCTAAAACATTCTATAACTGTATGATAAAAAGGCAAAGGCCCAGATCATCTGCCCCAAAGACCACACAAAGCAGAAGAATCAGCCAATGGTTCATGAATCAGAAAAATTTATTTCAGGTCAATTTCACAGAGAGGGTGAGTGGTGCGGAGCTCCTCTTGTCAACGGCCACAGCTCCTGAGGGAACACGACGAGGCGCAGGCTGATGCTGGCTGCACTTCCTTGTCCTTAGATCAGTGGTTTCCTTGTTGAAGGCTACAGAAATTTCTGGCTGAGCAGCTGCAGAGAGAAGGCAGTGGGCACACGGTGATCTGGTCCTGTCCTGTCTGGGTCAGCGGTCAAGCAGTTACATTTTCAACTGTATCCTGTCACTGTCAATGTCCTCATTCTTCCCAACAGCATGTAAACAAGCTGGTCAGCCGGTCTCTCCCTCTGTGCGTCTGAGGACAGGAGTGCAGCATGATCTGGTCCACTCCGGGTCATGGCTTGCAGCTGCAACTGGAAGGACAACAAGCAAAGGCAGCAGCCACCCTCGTTCACATGGGCCGCCCCTGCCCAAGGCTCTGCCTAACTAGATCACTTAACTTTGTATCAGCAGCCTTCCTAGAATGAAGCAAATCTCATGCAGTGTGACTGAGGACAGGAGCGCATCATGGTCCAGTTCATTTGCTGTGTGGGCCTGCATCTGCTGTGTCCTTATAGAAGGTAGTGCATGTGTCTGCCCAAGCCACTAAGGACCAGAGCGCGCTGTGGTCTCATCCTGTCCCATTCTGTGCCTGTGGCTGTAAAAGGCACCATAAATGCAGAGCAGCCACCTCTGATCCCCATGCACAACCCCTGTCCAGGGCTCTGCCACACTCTGTGACTTAACTTTGTGTCAGCAGCCTTCCTAGAAAGAAGTGACTCTCATGCTGCGTGACTGAGGACAGGAGTGCACCATGGGCTGGTCCGTTGCCTGTCTGAGCCTATGTCTGCAAAAGGCAGAACAAACTACACAGCCACACTGGTGTATCATGGGCAACCCTTGCCCAGGGCTCGGCCAGGCTCCATGACTTAACTTTGTGCCCTTGCAGCAGGCGGCAAATGTCTGGCTGCATGGCCGAGGTCAGGAATGCGCTCTGTTCTGGTCCTCTCCTGGGAGCTTCTGGCTCTGGAAGTCCGAGGAGGAGCAGCTGCAATCTTCCACACCTTGGGCACCTGCGGACTCCCTCCCCGGGCCCTGCAGCCCAGCCCTCCCCTCCCAGCCTTTCTCCTGCCCTCTTGCTTCAGCCCTCACTCACTCGCCTGGTCACCTCCAGGCTGCTGTGGCCCTTGTCACCGCGCAGCCCTTTATACACCCGTCCTTGTGTATGGGCTATCAACCCCTGGATACCACAAAGATTCCATCTGCCTTAACAACACCACAACATTCGATCCTTTGTGAAACCACCCACAACATTCTATCCTGTGGGACACTGCCACCACCAACATTCTATACACCTGCATGGTATTTACCATGAGTCACTTGTCCAGTTATGAATGCCCTTTAAATCCTCAAACTCCTCTGCCTGACTGTTCTATCAAAGATAGTCACCTTTCCTCCGTGCCTCCCCCCCCCCCCCAAAATGGAAATCTGACAAGGACGCTTGGCAAACGTTTCCGTTCAGTACAGCTTCAGTATGTGTGTTTGAAGTCTGCCAGGAAGAGCTACACGCACACCAGGCCCACTATCCAGTGACTTAGTCCTGACTGACTAACAGGAAGCAGAGACAGCCACCTTCATATTCTCCTCCATGAGGAGGCCACACAAGCAGCATCTCCTAAAGCTGTGAGTTAAATCTACATCCAGTTGCTGCCACACAGCCTTAGACACATCACCTTTCTTCCAGACCCTTAAATTTTGATTTATTTTTGATCCAAGCTAGACTCTTAAGTTAGGAAAAACCTTTAAGATCATTGAGTCCAATCATTTAAAACACTGATAAACAACAGTTAAAGCTGACGCACTGTACAAGCTGATTGGAATACAAGAGTCCTTCAATATAAATGTTTGCAGTTTAACCTAACACTAGCTGATCCCCAGGTAGACCACCATGTACAAGGAATTTGGTTATCTCCGTAAGTAGGACTCAATACGTTTAAATTCTAGCACAGGTAATCCACTTGAATACAAAGCAGACATCTTAAACCCATTCAGAATCCCCACCCATTCCTTTCAAAGGGGCCCAAAAGTCCACAAGTAAACACATACTGAAGCACATAACTTCTTAAAAACTGAGTGACAGAGGTAAAGCATAATACAACACAGATGATTTAACAGACCTTCCATCAACATAGTCTTTCCTTGTATCAAGCATAATGCAAAAGTCAGCATGGAGTCCTGCATGAGCACATTTACTAACTCAGCATGGGATGAAATCATCAACATTGCACAACCTTTATATATGGGCTTTTAAAAAATCCTGAATTTCAAGTTTCATCACCCCTAAAAACACTAAAAAGGGACAGTGATTGTTAAATAATTCCACCACAGCCAACAGAAACATGCTGAAACTCAGCTGCATCAGGATGCATGCCTCTGTTTGCATAAGAATTGCAAAATTGAGCCCTGAGTGCATTTTACCCTGGTAAACAAGGAGGGGGGAAACCAAAAACCACCAAACCATTAACTCTCTACTAAAGAGATGATTCAAACACCTACAGCATCTCCACATTGCTACAAAACTATCATCCTAACCATAGCAACAGATTTAAACATTTGAGAATCCATTTTGCTCTCTGCAGGCAGCATAAAACAGGCGAATGCTGGAGAAGCACTTAAGTAAACGGGAAAAAGTCTTTCAAACTGGACAACTACAACTTAGGAGGAAAACAGCTTACCAATGACAACAAGCACAGAACAAAATCACACTGAGTTATTCTAAAGGAAAAACAGTGTTCCATAATGGAGTTACTATTTACCAATTTCTCTATTACAGACCTGAAGTACTATCCTCTCCAATTCCATTAATACACTAAGCAACTGTGCTACCAAGGCTGCTTAAGTCCACGCCATAACTCCAATCGACTTCAAAGTAGAGATTATTCTCTGCTTAACTGAATTGTTCAAGAAGGAAGAATTTAATACACAAGATGATGGTAAAACTAACAACAAAACACAAACATTTACTAATAAGCAAAACAAACAACACCTTGCTCATTAACTGCCAAAGGCTTCACAGCACGGAGGAGGTTTGTTTAGGTGGCAGACTTCAGATCAAAGCCTGGCGACGGCTGGTGTCTAAACTGGAACACAACCCAGAAGTTCAATCCAGGCCAGAATAAAATTCAAGAGCTTCCTTTCACTTACCCCTTCCAAGCAACATACACTCCAAACAGAAAGCATCTAGAACATAGTATGTGATTGTTGAACACTCATTACAAAATTACAGTGACACTTCAAAAGCAACAAAATGCTCCATCAGTTGCTGAAATGTCCACATTGCCAAATATAGAGTTCTTGAAGAACATTTTGACCCGTAAGACCCTTGTTTTCCTCTGCAATTACATTCATTCATAGGTCCTTGACATGAGAATTACTGTGAATTTACATCAGGGCAACTAGAAAGCTAAAATCCCCTGAAGGACTTAAACTAGAGAATGAAATACCCTATAGATAACATCCTGACAGCATGAGATTGTTGTTCAGGCTGACACACTTGTGATGGTACTACAACGGACAACAAACAAACTACTTTAAGTAAATGTGTCCAACTTGTCAGAACTCAAGTAAAGCATGTTTTACTTACATATTTGGCTATACAAAGGCAAAAAAAACCCACCCCACGTTATAGCCTAACTTTCACATAATATATATTTGGGTTGAATTCTACTGTGTGAAATACGTACATATGCCCATAGATCCCACGTCAACTGCAGAACCAAACACCTGGGCTATGCGAATCTACCCAAAACACCAAATAAATCTTGTTCTTTCTCTGCATCAACTCCCCCTCAAAATGAGTACACATTATGAAATTCACTTCTAGAAAATGCCTGTGCTCTCAAAGCATGATAAATGCATTTTGATTTATCCAATTTTCAAACTGGTGATGCTTCCATAGGTCCCAGAGAGTTTTACAGCTGACCTCTAACTTTCTGCTGTTTCCCATACAGAAAACTTGTCCTGCAATTTAAAACCTGAACTCTTCTGCCCAGTTCATGAGGTATTTTGCTGAAGCCCAAAGCAAGGGGAGAAACAATCTCAAACTCTTACTTCCAGTGCCCACTGCAGCTTTGTACAAAGCAGCAGGCAATGGTCAGTGCTGTTTGCTTTCCTTAGCTATCTAGGGGTGAGAAAAATCAGCTTCAAAAGAAACCAAACAGAAAATGCTGTATTTTATAACTGGGCCTTGGGGGTGAGCAGGGGAAATCACTGTTCAGAGTCTGGAAAATGAGGACATTTGAGACCTTCTTTGTCTCATAAATAGTCATTAATCACTTGCAGCCACTCAGCACAGGAGGTAGTACAGTGGCAGCCGGGCCACTGTAAAAGTTTAATACTGAATTAGATTAGAAATGCTCAAGAAAGTGTCATCATAGCTAGAGTACTACCTGCTAATGGAAACTTTGTTTTGGTTTCAATATTAGCAGGGCCTGACCTGGGCTTTTAGGAGCAAGATGTCATAATCTTGCTAAGAAGGTACAAACACAACAAACATTGTTAACTACAGAAAGCCAGACAGCCTTGAGCTTTTTACACCACTTTATCACTATACTGCTGTAAAATATTATCACCTATTTTGATCATATCTCTCTTATTAGAAACAAGACCACAGGGACAATGATCAGCCTGTAAGGCAGAATGCACAGGAATCTCCAGCTTCCTCCTATGAGCTGCCACACAGCACACGGGTACTGCCATTACTGGCACATGATGTGCCAGAAATACAGACACAAACATCCTCATCTGTATGCACAGCACTAAAAGAGCAGGATTCAGATGGTTTTACAAGAATATTCATAATCCTCCTCCCGCCGCCCCCTACTCAGCAGCTCAGTCAGAGCCAACTACAGTTATAATTATCACCGTAATTATTATTTTAATAAGAACCAGTGACTTATCAAAATATTGCACTGAAGACTTGCACATCTTTTCTTCTAAGACTGCCAAAAAGCTAGTTCATTGCTGAGGTACTGCTCCATGTATGCTGCTAGCAGACAGCACCTCCAAGTTGCTATTTATGCAATTGAGTGACTAAACTGAATTCAAGCGAATGCCAAAGCATAAGCAATTTGAGGCACAGTAGCTGTGCAAAGTATTATTATTCTCCTGGTGTATACACACTAACAGCTTTGTTTACTACACTTACTCCTCTTCTGCTTGTTTGCTTGGGTTTTACATACTTCAGGCCAAGTTGCTGAACTTCAATGCCTTAAGGTAGCCACCTGAATCTGTATTTACATATTTAAACATCTGTGTCAGGCACACATACAAAGTTTTAAGTGCATAAGCAAGCCTGTAGGCATCCAAGTCAATATAATTAGGTGCCTAAATTTATCTCCAGCTACCCAAACGTGTACCTCTGCAGGCAAGAAGTTGCTATTTTTCATGAGTATTTTTTTTTCTACCAGGTACTATTAGCTTGACAACAGATTACTTTTTCTTCTCATGCTGGTTCAAGATGCCCCAGTCCCCTCTGGTAACATTCCATTTCTTCACAGAAGTTTAATTTAAATATTCATAGCCAGCAGATGTCCCTCCTTTAGCCAGGTACAGCTCCAGGTACACTGCCAGATTGAGGAAAAAATTCCTCAGTTACTCAGGCAGCCGATGCCCCTGGCAGCTGTGAGGCTGTTCTTCAAGAGTGACCAGTCGTTCTGCTGCCAAGTTTATAGAATAACCCATGGCAAGGGCCCTAGTCACTGCTACGACTCATGGCTGGATATTTCTGAAGAACCCAAAATTTGCCATGGAAATATAACTTTTCAGGTTTGTCTGTTTATCTCCTATGAAAGGGTCAATGGGATGAATACAGTTTCAGGGAATTCGCTTAATTTTAGTCAAAACATACATGACCTCTATTGCTTTTTCTTCCAAAAGACAATGCTTAAACTGAACCATATATCCTCCTGGATCAAAAAGGTCAATTATAAAGAACAAATTTAACTACAAACAGGCTGTTTCAAGAACAGAAGACCACTGAAATTCAGAGAGTGTGGAATCCAAAAATTGCCATTAAGAAGGCAGTGAATAGCGCCAACTCAAAGAAAAATGCTCAGACTCCACCAACGTAACTGTAAAAGTACATCTGAAGGGCAAGCAAAAGCTGCAGTATGAAGTAAAAATGAGTGTCCATGACTCATTCAACCAAATCCAAGTTAAAGTTTGCAGTGCCGTTCAGCTTTGTAGAATTGTTTTAAATAAGCATCCCACTTGCTCTCTAATAATAGAACAGCAATAGAACAGTAGCTTGAAAACAAAATATGCAGGAAGTATTCAAGATTTGACCTCAGAGTCAACCACACAGCAGTGTGAAATCTTTTTTAGCTAACTTTTTCACTAAACTGATACTCGTTTATTGTGAACTTTCATTTTATTACCGCGAAAGAAATATTTATTTTTTCTTTTAAAAAGAAGGGAAAAAAAAAAAGAGAAGCCAATTATAGACATGCTATAAATAGTTCATCCCTTGGAGGAATCCTCTAATCATCTCTAAAAATAAGAAGTCACATGATTTAAGTGTCCTGCACTGACCCTTTTGGTACTTCACACAAAAATATGAACCCAGCAAGGTTACACCATATATAAGCTTAAGCAATGTTACAAGTTGCTCAATTTTTATATCCACACAATTCAAAAGCCTGGTCTCTTCACTTCTAGCTTATACTCAAACTCAATAAAGCATTCAGCCCTGAATCTGATGCGAAGCTTGGGAGTAACTCCATAGGAAACACAGGCTTCGAGACCACTTTCTGCTTCCAAGTGAAGCCTGGAAATCTCCTTTACCTGCCTGAAAACAGCTGGGTAGCCAATTTATAATACTAGCCTCTTCTTGATTTCTTTCTTGATCCACCCACGCTAATCGATCCTTTGACTTATCCTACCCTTAGGCTGTACAGTGCCAGTCACAGATAAATTCTGATCTGTGAGTAGAAATCAACTGAAGAAGAGTTTGCAGAAGTCCTCTGCTGAACAGGTCCCTGCTGGTAATACTGCAAGTTACACTTGTGACTCTTGTTAAACACTAACCGCTACACTTGCTATTCAGCATGTAAGCTCTTCAAGGCAGGGACCTTTCCTCACATGTGTCTGTAAAGCTTCTAGTGCCCAGATGGTGCCATACAAATGAATAATAATTATATTTCCATGTAGACCATTATTGTGCATAATGTAAATTACTTTCACTGATCCAAGAGGAAATCATTTTCTCATTTTGAAATGAAAAGAGAGAGTAAAAATAATGATTACTTGTTTGATGCTATTATTATAACAATAATTACATTTGTGGGGCCAGAATACTCAGCTGGTCTGTACTGACTTTAATGGAGCTATGCCAATGCCTGACAGCTGACAAGCTGGTCCCAGTCTTTGCAGAAGATCACAAACTATTTCACAAAGACTGATTACTTCAAACCCACACCAGTTCAGTGAAAGATGTGAAGTTAATTAAGCATACCTTGAGGACTGGGGAAGAGAAACCGCAGACCCAGTATGTGAAGGAATGGATTCCTACCACAGCAGGGCCATTATCTGAGCATCACTGCCTTGGCCCCCTTCCCTCAGCAAGGCAGAGAAGGCTTTTGCAGAGATTCAGACCTCAAACGAGCTGAATTGCCTTCTGAAGGCACTCATCTCTCTCTATTCAGGCCTTAGACTGCCTGAATTTAGCACCCCACTGTTTGTGAGATTCAGCCGAGGCTCCAAAGGGGACAGCTGTAATCATCAGCTCCAAACCTAAAAGGGACAAATAAAGCAGGAACCTGTCAGGACTTGGCTCCTCCAGAGAGAAAAAAAAACACATCAACAAAACACAATTATCAGACTAAAGAGGACTAGTCTGGACAGCCAATAACTGATAACCCTAAAACTACATTTTGCTTTCAGCAATGTGGGTCTAAACACTTTGCTACAGACGTCAAGAGGTTACTGATGGGAGAAGACTACCAGGACTCTGCCTTTCCCGCTCCCACAGAGCACTCTCCTGTTCAACATCACTTTGTGGTACAGCATCAAAGGCCTACCATTACTTTAAAAAACGAAAAGAAGAGGGACTGAGGTTCCCAAGTCTAAAAATCAGATTCAAACTTTTGGCAGGACTACTCCTCAAACTGCAGTAATCGAAGCAGTTACCTATGCGATGCATCCTGCAAGCACTGGTGCAGGGATGCTCCTGCATCTGCCCAATTCAAATTAAAAAATACAGGACAACATATCCCATTTAAAGAGCTCCAGTGATGTGCCAGACATAACTTTAACACTGTAAAGAAAAATCAGGGAGTATTCGATTAAAATTAATCCTTGAGGTTACATAATTTGGCTGTTCCTACAAATTTAGTTCACTTCATGCTTTCATTGTACTCCTGTCCCTTGATTATGCACTAATAAGATGCTGCATCACATATCATGGACTTTCGATGCCAAAGGGAAAAAAATATTTGGAAAACTATTTCTCAATACAGCTGAGGCATGTGGCAGGTAATGAGGGCCTTTTACACCAGAAAGTACTCGTTTTGCAGTGGCTAACAAGAAATAAATGTGATTTGTATGCCTCCCGTACAACAGCTGGTCTTCCCTTGCTCAAAAACAAAAAAAGAAAATGGTTCTCTTTCAAAAGGAACATCTGCAAAATCCCATCACACATTAAAGAGTAAAACCCCAACACAACAAAAATACACCAGTGGCCTGAAAAAGACTTCCGATGGCATAACCAATTAACACAGATCTATTTCATATAATACCTTCCCACATCCCCACAGAGAAGATGCTTAACGAGGTAACTGCTGCAGGAGTCCATCAATCTAATCTGGTTCTAATACTCTTCTTAAATAATGCATACATTAGTTCCCTGTTAGTGAAAAGCTTTGTTTTATTAACATGTGCCTTGTTAAGTGTTGAGACTTAGTAAAAATCGTTATGCAGCTTCTAGTTGCAGATGTATTGTCTCCCACCTTTCCCATTACAGAATGATTACTTGTCTCCATTCTCCTTTTCAACTGTTATTAAAGCTGTACTGCAGCATGATTAAGCTTCTCTTAACCAGTAAAACTGTACTTAATGGTCAAGTTGGTACTATGGACCTATTCTCTAGGAAATCTATCATTTTTGTAGATGTAACAGCTGAATGCCATTAATTTTATTCACAACTTACGGTACCTTAACTAAGCTGATTCACTGAGACCATCAGGTGTACTAAAACAAGTGAGGACCCAGTTTCCACAGCTTGATACACAGTGGGCTGAATCTTAACACATAAATGATTAGGCCATATTGAGCTCCCCTGCACCTTTCAGGTCTGGAAATTTTTCTGAAAACTTTTTTCCTCTCATCTCTTGTGTTCAGAGACAAGACAACTGAGGCCACGTTTAAATCAACGAGCTACTTCAAGGGGAAGATGTTTAAAAAGGTACCATCTGGCTGCGTCATCATATATGCAACCTCTACATTCACCAATTTGAGCAAAAAGGATAAATTAGGGGCAAAATATTTTTCTCTCCTTGAAATCTCTTGTTTTCTGGATCTTATCATATGTTTAAGTGCAACTTTATAAAGTGAGCACCCAGAAACTATACTTCCAGTGATAGCCCAGCTTCTTGCCCAAAGCACAGATTGCTTTGATACCCACCTTGCTACCACCCCAGTGCAAAGCTATGCTCTAAGGCAGGTGCTGTACTGAAACTCCCTTGTTAAACATCTCCCACACAGATAATATACACTGATGACCTCAAACAGTAGGTCCCAGATATGTGTAGGTCCAGGCTGTGTGTGTGTGTGTTTCTGGCAAAACAGCACTGGGAATCTACCTGCAGATCTAAACATTCAGGGGCAAATACTCTTCAAAGGAAGGCACTCATTTCTGAACCTGAAAACACACAAGGCTTCTGCTTGATACACAAAGTGACTTCTGCACTGTTTTTACTTTGGAAAAGGCAACGGGAAATATTTGATGGATGGACTTTAGAGAAATTGGGTTTTCTCTGCCGTACAATTCAGCATTGCAGAGTTGCTGACACTTTGTCTCCAGTTACAACTGATCACAGTTTTTGTAACTGTTAGTGTTGAGTACAGTAGCAGCTGGATGCCCTTCCTGGTTTCAGTAACCAACATGTATTACAGAGCTCAAGCACACATTGTAATAGCTTTTGGCTTATTGTTCTTTAACCTGGTGGAGCTCAGCATGTATCTCCAAGAGGTGAGGAACAAGGATAAGAAGAAAGGACAAGAAGGAACAAGCAAGAATAAATACAAGCTGCTTCAGCACTTTCAGCTGATGAACCCATGGAGGAGCAGTGGATCCATCCTCACTCTTCACATATTCAGGGGAAGGAGAAATATCACATTTCCCACCACAGAAATGAAAACTAAGAGGGGAGGCACTATTGATCTAAAGAACTGTCCTTCCTTGATTAACTTATGACTGGAATTAAAACAGATAATCATAACTGTCCACACACACACACACACGACTCTCTCATTTTACAGTTTTGAACATTTTGAGCTATTGATAGCTATGTTTGGTTGACAGCTGCATGCTGAAAGAAATTTGCCATTTCTTTACAATGAATACACAAAATTTTAGACTACAGAAATGCTTTGATCCCACACCAGCAGGCAAGAGCTGTATTTCACTCAGCTGACACAGTAACAACGCACTGGCATTTTTGCTTTATAGTAAACCAGGCAGCAATGAAAACCTAATGGTGCCATAAGGCATGAAGGAGCATTATGCACCCACAGACACTGCCTTCAACGTCTAATTCCAAGGCAGAGGCCACAGCTGGGTAACAAAAGCACATCACTGTGACACACAACTGCCTCCGTGCAACACTGGATGTGAGCTAAAACCACGGCAGATGCTCTGCTGTCACACTGCTCTCATCACCAGCCACCCTGAAGCAGGGATTTGCATTCCTTCTTCCTACCTTTTGGGCTCCCAACACAGAACACCCACCAAGTCCCTTCCACCATCACCAGCAGGCTGCATTAAAACAGCCTGAGACTAAGCAGCATGCTTATGGTATTGTTGCAAAAAGCTCTTTTATACTTATCAAAGATAAAGACTCTTACATAAAAATCAACCCATTCTCAGAGGGCAGCTTAATTCTTCCTTGCTTTTGATGCTTGAGTTCTACTGAATGAATAAAGCTTGTGCAAAGGGTGCTGAACAGCTGCAAAAACGATTGCAAGCACCCACTGAAGTCACTGCTAACAGTACACTTCATATCTCTTTAAAGGTACCTATAAGCTGGTTTAATTAAATATGGAACAACTGCAGGAAACTGCTTATGAGTAATGAAAGCTCCAGATGTAGCTGGCCAGGGGATACAGCTCAGAAGTGTTTTCAGTTGCAAAATAGCTCAATTCAAAATTGTTTCTTCCTGCCAAGTTGGCAATTCATATTCAATTACATGCAGGTACAGTGGCAACATTTTTTACTACAGTACAACGTCATTTCATTTTCCAAATGGAATTGCTTATTACACTTATCTGACGGCATTTAATAAAAAACTAAATACCTCTTAAACACCTGTTTCGAAGGATTATGGTTTGTTTTCCCACTGACATAAACTACCAAATCCTCATACTAGTTAACTTAGGTCCAGCTCAGTAAAGTCAAACATGCAGTACCCTTTCAGTCATGTAAACAGGTCAGAGGCAAAGAAAAAATCCTAGATAAATAAAACCACCACAATCTCATCCAGCAACTTTCAGCCATAGGTCTGAGGAGTGCGATCTTTTCCAAAGTGTCCAAAACCCAGTTCACATAACTATTTAGTACAAGGGCTCTTAGAAAGGCAGTTTAGCTGGGTGCCCACATGTTAAAGACTCTTCAATGTGAAAAAGGTGATCAAGGACAAGTCACAGACAAACAGTGGCCTTTGGGAAAATACTTCCCCCAGTGATGTGTCAAAACACACCACTCCATTAACAGAGCAAAGACACATTAAAATTAATATTCTTTCATGGTTAGAATGCAAGAATATTTGAAAAAATCCTTGGAGAGTCTCTCAAATGCACTTAATCCAAAGACATTTGGACATAATGGGACTGCTGTATTCACACTAGCCAGCTTCTTCAACTGTTGCAAAACAATCTGACATACACAAACTATGGGAAACTTGGACTGAAAAGGGTAACTTGGCTCATATATTACATAAATCACAATGCAATGTGGAAACAAAGCAACAGGGGGAAAAAAAAGATCTTTCACTGATCTGTACTAATTGCATTAAACAGCCATCTTCCTCATGAACTGAGCTGAAATAAAAACTGGGCCTGGCCCAGAGACAGAGAGCATAGGTAGGATTAGCTAAATTTACACATCAGGAGTGCCGGAGAACTTCACCTGCCAATTTAAGCAAGCAGCCAGGTTGTTAAGGCAGAAATCTGCACAAATCCAATTTCCCTCTCACTTCTCCACCAAGCACATATTTTAATCAATAGACGGATGCTTAAGCGTGGGGTTTTCTATTCTGACAAAGTAATTTTAAGGCTAGTGACCGCTTCCCCGGTGTGAAGATTAAGCAAAGCCGCAAGTATCATAAAGTCATCTTAAAGAAGTATTGCCAAATCACCTCTTGACAAAGCACTTTGTCAAGCACGCTGCCACCTGTCTTGAGCATTGTTGCATTTTTTCAGTACCAATGTCAGGCACTGTAGAAGACCCCAATATGGTCCACACTAGTCATTAGGTAACAAGGGGAAAATAGGTACAGTCAGCCTGTGTTTTAAAACACGTTTTCTATTCAGAAACCCAGTGCTCCATCTTTAGGTCTTTGATCGAATCTGGATGCACAAAGGCATGATTCATAACTGCCAGCATCAAAATAATCATATTCTGTGTCCGCATGTCACCAGCACACAAACAATCAGCTCTCAGCTCTGATCCTGGCGTTTGCTCCAACACACCGGGCGCAATCCAGATGCTGTGCCAGGACATTTGTAAGACAACCGCTAACAGTACTCACTCTGACACTGCCCTGGAGCCCACAGAAGAGGGCTATCGCCTAGAAAGCCTGCTGAGCTGGGGAGCAGGGCTGGAGCCTCAGATTCAGCTCCCCTCCCAGCCCCCTGCCTGCCCAGAGACAAGGGACCCATCAACCTTCCATAACCCACAGTGGGGAGACTAAGGAAAAAAGCTGGAGAAGAATGAAAGAGAAAAGAATAAAAGACTAGACAGACAGGAAAAGAGTCAGAGAGCACAGTACTGGAGGGAAAAATAGTGGACTCTGAGCAGCTACATTTATGAACACATCAAGTACCAAGATAAAGTTAAACGTAGAGACAAAAATTGAACTCAGTAAGCAAAAATGTTAATTTTCACATCTAGAAAGCACAGCAAGATCTGCACAAACTGGATTTGTATGTACTACCTTTCAGAAAAGTTGTCCCAAATGTCAGTGATGGAGCACTTGCGTGCTCAGGGCAGGGTCCTCTACAGCCTTTCCGTGGCTGAAACACCCACAGTCATTTATGAAGGCAAGCCACCTCTGAGTCCCAAGCTCTTGCTTTCTCTCTCAAGATGTAAACAGAAATACAGAACCAGGCAAAAAACCGCATGCATACTTTAAGAGGCAACACTTATTTAATCTAAGCCTACTGATAAAAGAACTACATGAAAACCAAAGGAAGCTTCGCTTGAGCTGAAAAATACTACATGCCGGTAGTACACATAAACGCTCATTTCTGAGGTTCGCACCAACTGACCAAGAACCTGTTCATTTGCTTTTTCACGTGCCTATTAGAAAATTCAGAAATGAAACTGGCAACAGGGCCAGCTGTGCAACTCCGCTGCGGTTCCAGGCCTGAGTCAATTAAATGAAAACTGAGGAGTGTGCAAAAGGAAATGGTAAGAGATGGGGCGAGACGGCAGTTGCAGTATCCTTGAGTTTTTAGCGGTTAATAAACTGATTGCATTAGATTTCACTGCCTGTCACCTACTGGGCCTGAAAGAGCTGTGCAATAAAGAATAGCGCCTGTGCAGTTTTCAGGTGCAAAAACCAAAGTAGCAGTAAAACAAACCCTTAGAAAGATATCGGGCGGCGAAGTTCGGGGATGCTGGAGCGCCCGCCGCGGGCAGCGCCGGAGGGGCGCCGGGCAAGACGAGATCCTGCCGGGCCATTCCCCGGCGCCGCAGCCGCGGCCCCTCGCCGCTGGACGTGCAGCAGGACCCCGGGCGAGGGTGGGAGCCCGCACGGCGGGACCAGACCCGCACAGCGGCACCTGCACGGCGGCGGGAGCGCCTACACGGAGCGGGGGGACACGACCCTCGGGCGACCGCGTCCCGCTTCGCCCCAACTTCCCCGCGCCACCGGGCAGCCCCCTCCGCACAAGAGCGGAGAAATGCCCCGACCTCGGCGCCGAGCCGACCACCCCTCCCAGCGCCCCCGCCCGCTCCTACCATCGCCTTGCCGTACGGGGCGGCGGGTCCGCGGCGCTGCGGGTGCACCCGCTGGTCTCCGCCGTGGTCTCGCTTCTCGCGGCCAGCGGCGCCGCCGCGCTGCTCCTCGCCGGCATCGAGGGAGGTGAAATTCCAGACAAGGAGGGTCTGCAGGAGCAGCACGGTGAGCGCCGCCACCAGCGCCGAGCGGGAGCGCCGCGCCAGCCGCCGGGCGCACGGAGCGGCCACCATCTTCGCTGCTGCTGCTGCTGC
>JANRGW010038873.1:0-14747 GCA_024733675.1 Psilopsiagon aymara
CCACCGCCGGGGCAGACAGAGCAGAGCTCCCAGGCCCAGCCCGGGTCATACGATGGTGCTCACCATCCCTCTCGCCTCCCCCCCCAAACTGCCTCGATCCCGCCCTGTTCGACGAGCTCATGGTTGCTCGCTCTCCCTGGGGCAGTTTTTTACCCAGTCAGGGCTGGTGCTGCTTCTCCTGGCTTCCCCCCATGTGAAACTCTGATACAAATCTAAATCATAGCATCACAGAATGATTAGGATTGGATAGGACCTTAAGATCATCTAGATCCAACATCCTTAATCAGAGCAGAAGCCTTAAGGTATTCCTTGGATGTAGCCCAATGGATATAGCACATTGGAAGTTGTCGGGGGTATGGAACAATGATGAAAACTGGGACATTTATTTAAGTATGGAATTTTAAAATAGATGGTTTGGTACTGTAAAGAACAAATTTGTAAACCAGGCCATTTTCATGGAAAAAGGAAATCTTGGCAAGAATGCTACTTTTTATACCTTTCATGGAGCTTATACTGAATGAATTGCTTATTTTCTGGTACATTCTGCTGGTACATATCTGGTACATTACTTTGGTAAAACTCATTTCTTTGAAAAGACAAAAGAGAAGTTCTCCTTGCTAAAGTTATTATGTTGACTGAACTTCAGCACTTGGTTACAGTTACATTCTATATTCTCGCACCATAATTCACATTCCAGTTGATTTCAGAAATCTTCATAGTTACCAGAATGATTGGTCTTACGAAATGCTGATGTAAGCTGCTTTATGTGATAGCATTCCTGATAACAACTTCAAAACTGAGGAGAAAAAAATCCTCCCTTGTTTCTTGAGGAGACATCTCATCCCTACTCTGACAGTCAAGGTTTATTAGAATAAGGTATTAGGGCACTCATCTCTCACTGCCTCCTCAGTCTGTATGCAGAGGGTACTGCTAGGATTGGATGCTACTATTTCCCTGTAATGATTAAGATAATAGTTACAGGTATTGCTGCATCCTGCCCACACACTGATTGAAAGAATAGATACCACCTGACAGATGGATGCATGATAAAAGACATGCCACTGGAAGATCTCTCCCACTGTTGAGTATATATGGTTCTATACAGGCAGAATTCCATTCACTGTACTGAAATTTCCATCCTGCACAAGCTGGGACTTGATGTGGACCTTTTTACATGTGGACCCTGCCATCCACACCTGTGTGGCAACTCAAGCCACAAGGTACCATAGATCATCCTTGCAACTGGTACTACAACTGATGGCATTTTCTGGCTCTCTTAGTTTTGTTTGCTTGTGATAGGAATGTATGAATAAATGCAGAACTCCCCAAATGATAGTCTGACTGATGTGAGATCTATTTGTCACAAGATGACTTCTCTTTGGTCAGTAGGACTTCAGTTTGTAATACAGTTCTGTGTGAGAGGGCAGAAATTGTACCTCTCATTTGTTCATTCATTTTGTATGCTTGTAACCTAGCTGCCTTGTAGTGAGTACTTTGCAGTTCCTTCCTCCTACTGATCCCAGTAGCCTCCCAGAACCTGTGTTTTTGGCATTCCTGTGCTAGGTTCTTCTTAGGTGTGCAGCCATCCACTAGCATCACTGCATGGCCCTTTTATGACTCTGATCTCCCAGGCCAAGAGAAAAACAACCACTCTGGACACAGATGTTTACAATACAACAAGATGAGGAGGAAAGGTGTGTTGGTAAAATTACTTTCTATTTTTCTATAGCAGACAGTGTGATTACAAAGTTAACAACCCACAGCATGGTTGGAGCCATCAACAAAAGCTATGGAAGTTTTGGATATATATTCATTTGCAAAGTTTTAAAAGCATATATATATATGCATACATATACAAATCTAGGATGCTTTAAAGTTAGGTTGGTTTAAGAAAAAATGAGATAGAAATTTTTGTTTTGGTTTCTTTTATTTTTTTAATCTAAACTTTGTTTTTCTCCACTGTATACATTTTCTCCTAGTTTACTGTACTCTTTCTGATTCCTGGAGATATCTCTGTGTGCCTCATGATGCCTTTCCTGATTATGCAACTGAAGTTATTAATTCTGAAGTTTTATTTGTATAATTCCTTTTCCAGTTACATGTGCCCACTGTGCCCCTTTCACCCCAGTGCCCACCTTACACATCTCTTTGGTCTTTCTCTCCATCTTCTGTGTTAATCTCCAAGTCTCCTGGTTTTCACTTTGGTTTCCTTATTACCCTTGGCTTTGTCTCTGGTCCCTCACTGCCTGCAAGTCATGTACTGTCTTGGCATTACTCCTTTGCAGCAAGTTAATGCTTCTGAGGATGCATTTTCCTGTGCTGTCCCCTGAGCTGCTTCTCAGTACTGTGAGCACACACCTTCATCCCTGTTACCCCCCTCAGCAACTGCTGCTACAGCAGGATCTAAAGTCAGCAACAAATCAGTACAATATACAGAATTAACTCGAAGCACAAAGACACAGTCATTATGGAGACATAAATTTTACTGTGGTAAACATGCCTTTCTGTTGTGTGAAAGCTATAGTCACTCGAACTTTTCATTAATTTTATATATAAACTTTTATTATTTTTCATGGTGTATGACATTAACGAGCAAACTTGAAGGGTTTAGTGGGCAGGTTTTGGTTTAGGCTTTGTTTGGGTTTTTTTTGGCTATCATAGTTACCTTTTGATCTTTTTGAAAGACTTGCCATGGTCATCCACTAAAATAGCAGGTTTGTCTTATTCACAGCCTCCCCAGAACCCTTCTTTCACACTAATGCAACAAAACTACTTCAGCAACTTCTTTAACTTGTAACTCTGAATAAGGTGGATCATATAAAAAAGATTCAGCTGAAAAAAGACATGAACACATGAGGGAGGGTTTGCTTCACCAAAAGAATAAAACATGCACCAGCAATAATAGTTTATTTTTATGTGAATTTACAAATATCTCATGGAAATTTGCATGACCTCTAGCTGAAAGGAGATGTTGTTTCACACATATAAGGCCATCAAAAGGGGAACAATTTTAGAAGCAGATATTTGCATTGCAACCTCTTTATCAGGGCAAAGAAACTGTGAATCAGCCAGCTCTCATACCCTGCACATATCAGTCTCTTCTAGAAAAGAAGACAGAAACATAAAAAGAATTCAATACCTTTACACTTCTGTGTAAGTGGCAGTCTTCTAGATATTACAGTAATGCGGGCAATGAAGTGACACACCTGCAAATACAAGAGAACTCCTTTCATATTATAGCACAGCTTTCTTTTTTACTCTCTCTAGTGCCACAATTGTAAAAAAAATAAAATAAAAATATTATGCATCCCTTTACTAGTGACAGCAAACCAAGTATGTCATTTTCCATACAAGGAATGCGTTTTGTTAGAGAACTTAAAAAAGAAAACTAGTCTAGCCCAAAAAGCTCATAACTTATAGTTAGAAAACATTTACTAAATATTAAAAACAATCACATAAAAGCAAGAGTAAGAAGAATGAAAATAAGAAGTGATTAAAAATTGTCATTTGAAAAAAGTGTCTGGGTTGTGAATAAATTAGTTGCTATTTTGGCATGGTCAGTTGTTAATAACGTATCTCTGGTTTCTCAAAGGAAGGAAAAAGAAGGTTTTCTCTATAATCAAGATGTTGTCTTTCTCTCTTGGTTGCTTAGGGAATGACTGGCTTATGCCTTAAAGAGTGATCAGGTGCAAAGTGGGAAAATAGGACCTAAGTGCCTTTTGAACAATGTTTTTGTTAATAGAGCATGTTTACAGAAAGAAATGCTTTCAGAATGTATTCCTTCTGCTTGCAGGTGACATTTTGAATTTTTTAAGCTCATCATGGTGGCATGACATGCAAGGAAGGGGAAAGAAACAGAGATGGCTCTTAATGTTACCTGCAGCTAGCTCAGTTCTCATCTTGAAATGATTTCGTGCTCAAGCCGTTCAACATGCATGATGAAGACAATAATTATCCTTTGGTTTTAGATTCCTTTTAACTTTATTGTAGAATAATTTAAGTAAAATACATTTTTATTGTCATTTTGCGGTCTCTGCCTGATCTTCTTACTGCTTTAGTTTCCTGAAAGGGAGATATATGACATCCTGTGGGCATCAATGGTATCTTTCAATCGTGAGTTCATTTTCTTTGAAGTCATTTTCATTTTATGGAAATAACTAATTGTGAGGAAATAGAAGTGATTATCTGGTGTAGATCTGGGGTTAAGAGTCCTTTCTCTTAAAGAACTCTGGTTTTGTGCTGATGCAGCTGTGTGGATTAAAATAGAAAAATCCTGAATGTCTTTTATTGAATGATTTCTTTAGGAAGGAATTTTGGTCCCTCAGGAATGCTTGGAGATTGGGCCTTGGGAGATCTTACTCAATCTCCAGCCCATCATATACATGATTTGACAAGGCAGGTGTGCCATATCAAATCAGCTCTAGGAATTTAACCTATTTTGTCCTATCTGTTTAAACTCTAAGTTCTTCCAAGCATTGCCCAGATCTACCAACCTTTTTGATCTGCTGTAATTTACTGGGCTATCACTTTGGACAGTGATTTAACAGTTTCTAGACATCTGGCAGCCACGGCAAATACCTGTGATGTGCGTGCATTCACTAAACACGCAGTAGATCAACATGGAATACACTAGATCTTCATGTCTGAGATCTAACAGTGCTGATGGATTTATCTCATGCTATTTTCAGCTATAGCACTCACATTTCCTAGGGCTTAGCCTCCCTTAGAGGACCTGAATATTTCAATCCTAAAATAATTAAATTTTTTCTGCTGCTGCTGAACCCAAGACACCCATTAAAACTGTCATGTGTCTGCTGCTACACCAGTTGCTCTGAGAATGGTGCTGCTACTCACTTCCATTTTCTGATCAACTAAGATTCCCATAAACACTAAGGATTCACAAGGAAAACTGATATTTACATAGGCTGAAGATTGTTATTCATGGTGGCCAAAAACTAGTTGCACTTGTTTGGGGTTTTTTTGCAAAACTGATGGGGAAGCTAAAACTCTGTAGTTTCACTGTTGTAGGAGAAGCTGCCAGCTCAATGTTCACTTTCTGCTGAGTCACCAGATTCTTTGCAGTGGGCACAGTTTCACACGTGGCTCACCGTCTGTGTTGCAGCTCTGATTGAAGGAGGATGAAAGAAAATAAAAACATGCCTAACTCGCATCGAACAAAACTAGATTTATTAATGAGAGCTGGAAAGAGTATATTCCTGGATAGGCTTATCCTTCATTGGAAAATGAGAACTTTACTTGTTAATAAAGATCCAGTTGGACGCTTTTTAGTCAAATTTGCTTAGACAGCAATACAAGTTGCGCAGAAGCACCATAATGTCTTAGGTAGTTAAGACGGATTGCCACCAAAGATGCTTGACTGTAGGCTAAGGCAAATTTAAATCAAAACTCAGGAAATACGCAAGTGTAGATTCAAGTAAAATATGAAATACTGATACTCAATTGATTCCTTTTAAAGATAAAGCTATAATCAGATGGAACTAGATGGAAAAACAGGGCTGGGAAGGCATTGTGTCCTTGGCACTTGCTGGTATCAGGATGCTACAGCAAGCAACATGCAAGAAGTCAAACATTTCTTTCCTTTAAAGAAATTCATGGCTGTGCCTTTCACAAAATCAAATGCAATCCAAAAATTCCTGGATGTTATTAACATGGACATGTAACCTCAGTATGTCATGACCCCACACCACACGCACACAGACGCAAATCTATACTGTCCAAATAGTCTTCCTGCACTCCAGAACAAAAATAAGTTGCTTTAATGTTTATATTATATCCTTGCCTGAGGACAAGCAGAGCCATAATCATAAGAGAGAGGGAAACATACAGAGATGCAACACCAAAAAGTGAGAAGGAAGCAGAATAAGAGCATGTTGTTGTTTTAAAGAAGCTACGTTGGAGGGATTATTATTCTATTAATGGTGCTCTAACTTTCATGATTCTGGTGTTATTTGAACAAGCTCTGCCTTCTATTGTACCCTGTAATGACACAAAGCTCTGCAGGAGACAGGATGCTTTGAACAATTCCCATTTTAGATTACGTCTAGATATAGCATTTTTAAAGCCAAATTTACATGTTGAATGCAAATCTTTGTGACTAAACTAGCATATCAAACTGGTGCAGCTGTACACAATTAGAGAAAAATGTGGCTACTGTTCCAAAGAGCCTTTCTTTTGCTCTCATATGCAGTGTTGTTCATTTGTTTGGCAACATATCACCAATCTCCAAAGTGTAGGACTATTTGTGAATTAGGGGCTGTTAGTATAAAAGGATTTCATAAGCCTTAAAAAAACTACCCTATACCCATGGTAGCTTTTCAGAACAGAAGCTGCTACTTGGATCTAGATCGGACTCTTTTTAGAGGGCGGATCAGTAGCAATCCTGTTTGCTCTTTTTCTTGTGGTTTGTTTGGTTTGTTTTAATCATATTTTATTCACATTCAGAGCTTCCATGTATGCCCCAGCACACACCTGCATGCACACACAAAGGAAACTGTTTTAGTCTGTGACTAAAGGATGTCTTTCCATTTCCTTGTCTCAGAAGGTATCAAGGCTTCACTGAGGATTCCCATTCAAATCGAGCAGAAGTGCAAAGTGCAGACTGAATACAAATTGTGCTAGAGAGGTGGAACAAGGTTAGTGAAGTGTGCAGTTGGCGAGATTGATGTTGATACCCTTTGCTGCCAAGTGAAATGCCAATAATGCTTGTATAGCATTTTGTGAGGGCAATGGGAATATTGATTCCTGAGAAATAATAAAGAATGAAGCTGCTCTCTCAGGTATAAAAATATTGGCAACTGTTGCAAAGAATTGACTCATAGAGGCCTGAGTGTTGGCCTATCTTAATACAAATAATTCAGGCTTCAAAAAGATTTCAAGAGCAGCCAGGCATGGTCCTCAGGCACATTCTCTGCTATTAATTTATCTGCAGCTTTCACAAGCCTCTCTGTCTATCAGCCAATTGGTCTTTGAGGTGAAAGGACAAAAGTTGATTTCTGAAGGCTTGTTGGGAGACAAAGCCAGTTGAGCCATAAAATTTTAACATATAAAAATAATAATAAAAAAATACATTCCTTACTTGTAATTTTTATGAGAAAAAGCAGGACATAAGGTTTCCATGCACTTCATTAATACATTTAATTTGCATTTCATTGGGAGCTGAGATTTCTAAGGCTAGTGTTTCTACTGTATTGCTTAAAATAATTTTACTCACTGGAAGAAGCAAAAAGTCCCCAGGACATGAAGATATTACAGGTCGTAGTGCTTCTCATGCATTCTCTGACAATTCACACTCTGCTGTCAGTGCTTAAGCACAGTTACTAAAAGTTTCCTAAAAATTTTTAAAGAATTAGTTACCTTTTGTGGTGTTGAAAGGCAAACACCTCAAAATGACAGCCTGATCTTAAAATTGTGAGGCACGTCTGGTCAGTCTGTTAAGTGATGGGGATCCACCCATCCATCACTGACCATCAGCAGTATGATGGAAACAGAAAACTTGCAAGTGCACAACGCCACTTGTAACAAAGCAGTGCTGACATCTACACATGGCTTAGAATTAGCTATATTTTGTTGGTGACTACCTCACTTATACTCAGTGTAATAATACATATTTGACAAAAGTGCTGCAGATATGGTGAACAGCCAAATTTCTTTCAGTGATTAGATATCAAAAATCTATCATTCTTAACTACTGGTTTTGCATAAACAGTAGATTTCTCACACTACAGTTACAGGCTTAGCAATTTTTAATCAAGAAAAACTGCCAAACATATAATAATTGCAAAAAAATGCCAAATGTACTTGCCAGACATGAAAAATTTTAACTGCTGAACTCACCTCTTCCAACAAATCAATGTTTAAATCCCACATCTGCTGGAAAATAGACAGCTGAGACTACTGTGGAGTAACGTACTCTGCTGTAAATGACCCAAATACAGTTATAAGAAAGCTTTCATCCTGGTCATACTTTTCTTGATTCAAATGGATCATGAATTTCTTAATTTCACTGGCTTAAAAACCTTCACATAACATTCACTTCTGGTTTCCAACCCTGCAAGGAAAACTCTTGGACTCTAAAACAATGGAAAGGCAAATGGAAAGATCAGACACTTTGAAACAGGACAGGTGCCCAGTGACTAGCCCAGGTAAAAAGAAAATGAGATCAATGTGTTATGACTTGTGGAGAACAGCAGGAAAAATTACCAATAGCCGTGCCTATTTAGCTACTGTTTGTAATGTCTTTGGCTGATGAAACATTTAAAACCCAACAGAGTTACAGGTATGTAAAGAAAATATTTTCAAGGGCATAAGGAGGTATTGGATCAGAACCATATGAAAGAAATAACACTGATGAAAATTAATTCAAAGAAAAAGATCTAAATTTCCTTACCCTCAACAGATCCTGTTCTATGCTTTTGTAAACATCCACCAACCTATCATGTCAATAAAGGAACACAGCCAAAGGAAGCCACGGCCTTCATCATCTGGAAGAAAATGGTCACTTCTGTATCTGACTGCAGTTTTTGGCAACCATTTCCTTGAGCCATTCCTTATTTTACAGAGCCAAAAACTGGCTGAGAAAGTACACTTTTCTAATATTTTGTTGAGAGTTCATTCAGGCCTCATTCAGATTTTGACCGACAGTTTATTTCCTTATCTGTACTCAGTAATGTTTTTGATGGAAGTAGTATAGAAAAAAAGGAAAGAGTACTTTTTCTGGTACTCTATATGTCAGTGGAGTATGTGCAACATCTTTAAGTGCTAATGACAATGACTGTATTTCATTAGTATCATGACCATTCATATTCAGAGTCTGCTTAATCTATTGCAAAAGTTGAGATGTATCTAATTACCTTGAGGATGTTTTCCTTCCTTTTGTCTCAAATCTACTGCATCTGTCAAAGAAAAAAAAAAAGAAAAATAACTTTACAGGCAATCAATGACAAAAGATGTAATTTCTTCTCTTGCAACATTCTTCCTCATGATATCACCTCAGAGGTATTAAAATTCTCTACTCTCTGTTTCTCTCTTAAATGTAAAGAATTTCAGTTTTTCCTGCTGAAGAAATTTTTATACACACATTCATGCTGGCCATCTCTTTCTCCCAAGCACAGGACTAAAAGGCTGTCCTATCACCTAGAATATGAGACAGTGATAATACAGATTTCTTTTATATAAATAAATGGGAATTCGAAATACAAATGGGAATTGAGCATCCAGCACACTTTTGACTACTGAAATATTGCAGCCCAAAGTCCACAGAAATGTTTGATCTTTATTTCCCTCAGTTATTTTATATGTAGAGGAAGTGCACAATAAGAAAGTATTCTTATATGTCATTTATATGTCATATATGCCACTTGTATCTATCAGCATTAAATTACATCTGCCATCATACTGCCTTCTAGCCTACTAAAATAATCTCTCATCTTTACTACTCTAAATCATTTACATTGCAATTTTTTACCTGTTTCTTTGTTTTTGGTTTTGATTTTTTGGGGTTTTTTTTTTACTGATCATAGCTACTTTAAGAGATACTAGTCCTAGAAAAAGAAAGGATTGCAAAGATTTTAAAAGACATGCCATATATGTTTAGAGATGTGCCCTGCTGCTTACTGCTTTCTTTGGAAAAGTTCAGAAAGCCTTACTTCTAGAAACATCCAGTTTCTCAAAATGGTCTTCTGGAGCTTTTGGTTCAAACTTCCAGATGGCAATGAAGAATGAGAAAATACAAGAATAAAATGAATATTAATCCCCATGTGTGTGTTAAGTGCTGACAGCACCACAGGATCTCTCTGGTAAAAATCCACCATGACAGAACTGGGGAGAACAGGTTGCCAAATTGATGTAAAGATGCTGAGCTTTGCCCTTTGAATCCTGCAGATAATTTCTGTTGGTTAGACACTGGATGATCATAAACGTATCAAACATTGAAAGTGATGCAGTTCTACTACTATGTCTTGAGTTTTAGTCCTGCTACCTTGTTTTTTTTCCTTTATTTGCCAAGGTCAGACTCCAGTTACTCAAGCATGACCTAAGGGGGATTTCAGTGCATTCACCAACACTGTTTTTTTTTTTATCTTTTTCTCATGTTTTTCAAACACTATGCCTAATGATCTTACAGCAGCCAGTAGAAAGTAAGATAAACTGTTCCCAGCTGGTTTGTTTTTTTTTAAATAATATGGCCACTTCTGCAGTACGATAGTGGCAGCTTTCCTTCTGCAGTTTGTTGAACAAAGCAATTGATGATGGGCTGAAGATATTCAAATTCCAGGTATAAATTCATTTATAAAGTGAATTTAGTTATCTTGAAGGCTATTAGACTCAATGCCCCAGAGACTGAACTCATTGACTTATTCACAGAACTGCTAAACTGAAATATGAAACACTGCAAGCTCTCAGCACACTGCCCCACAGCATGCTCCAATCCTAAACTGCTAGAATGACCTATGAGGGAAGAGATTAGTTCAGCTTTTATGTCCATTTAGGAAAGTACTCCTTCCATTTTAATCAAGGGCAAAACCTCCACTGAATTCAATGAAGATTTGATCAGATCTTTGTCCTCTAGGAATGATGCTGTGACTGCTGAACAAGCCACAGACACTAATGATCAGGTACAGATTTTTAAATGGCTGTAGAAACATGAAGAAAATGGGTTAAGCATACTCCTGGGCACACACCTCTGGTCTTTGTGAAAATGTGCAGGTTGCAATGGATCATTAATAGAGTGGTTTAGATCTGTGTCTTTTTTTTAAATCTTAAGTTCATGATACAATAAATTTATGTCTTCACTATAAAAACAGATCTCTGTTTGCTGCTGAAAGAACAGAAAGGACTCTTGAATCAATGTATTCAATTCTACCAACTGTGTGAATTTGGGAAAGTCACTTGGTTCCTTTTTTGGACTACTTTCACTCCTGTCATTATCCATATGTGAAATGTGAGGTAACAACAGCAACAAATTAAGGGAAGAAAAGAGAGACAGAAGGAGAAAAACAACTTAGATTTTCACTTCAAATTTTTGAGTAACAGGTATCATTGATGCTCTAGGTACCACATCTGATTACAAAACCATACATTGTGTAACATACCCTTATAGTACACCTTTGGAACAATCTTATTTCCATGTGCTAAGTGCATTAAGAGCTCTCTCCCACAGTGAAAATAAAAAAGATTGTGATCAAAATGGGTTTTGCTCTAGATTTTGCTGCCAAGTGCAGTGTTACCTACTATATGCCATGTAAGACCCACTGGTGAATTTTCAGCTTCCCCAAGTTCTGCTGAATTTTCATTTCAAGCGACAGCCTACAAGTTCCAGATTGTTAACCATGTTACTCACGAAATCTGGAGGTAGAAACCTTGTCAATCACTGACAATAGGGCCTTACTCAGCTGATAATAAAACTACTTCTGCTCTCCAAGAGAATTCTGCTAGCATTTGGGAAAGGTATCTGCGTGACTTTTCTTCCCAAGAGTCAAAGACCCAAGGTTTGCTTTGATGTATACCTTTTGTTAGGATTTCATGGGGTTTTGTATCTGCCACCTTATAATACACCTGGAACTCAAGAGGTTTTGAAAATATAAAAGGATGAACTAACAGTGTCTTGTATCTCTGCCTTACTGAGTCTACACCCTTTCACTCCTACTTTAATTACGCAAATGGTTTTTGTCTATTGTTTTTCCTACTTTGATCCTGGATTTAAATTCATCTTCTCCGCTTATAGAAATCTATTACCATTCATATTTTCCTTCTGCTGAAAGCAGAGTAGCACACCCTGGACTTGAGTCTATTCTGTCACTCAGTTCAGAGGCAGGTCCTCTGTAAAAATTCCTATTGAACATGGACTCATTACTATTGAAATTGAGAAAACCAATTAATGAGGTTTCTTTTACTAGGTCAAACTCTAATTCTTTGAGTCTAACATCACCTCAAAGTCACATTTTCACCTTAACTGCTGATCTGCACCAACATAAAGCTTTCATCTGTGTGCTCTCAGACCTCTAAGACAAGCTCATAAGCTGTAACTGAAGATTCAGGCACACATGAAGCATATATACATCCAAAATTATGTTGAATATAATGAAAGTGGAGAAGAGAGACAGCAATGTCTGTCCAATCAGCTACTTTCTTGTAAGCATGAAAAGATTGAAGTCCCAAAGCCAGCCAAGCAGGGATACTTAGAATTCAGGTCCATAAAAACCACATTAGACTTGAGGGAAGGTTTGCAGCTCTCAAATTTTGCCAAACTGCTAAAAGCTGAAGCATGAAAACAGAGGAACACACAGAACTTGACTGAACACCCACAGAAATCGGTGGGAGACTTTCCACACTTTTCAGTCAGCAACAGATCAAGCCATCCAATAAGTTTCAGAATTATTAGTGTCACTTCTTCCTGTCTCACAAATTAAGTAATATATCCAAATGCACAACCACACGTCAGTGTGAGTTAAGAGGAGTTGAAAATAATGACTTTTCATGTAACATACACTTTGTCATTGGAATGTATGTATAAAAAAAAACAAAAACAAAAAACAAAAACCCAATAGGTAGCTGTATGAAAACTTTCCTCTGAAGTGTGAAAGTAAAATTATTCTTATCATTAGATTTTATCACCTTATTTACATTACTTAAGACAAAAGAAACCTTTAATAATATGGAAGGATTGCAAGTAAAAATATTTACCTTCAAAATATGATTACCAAATATCAGAAAATGTAAAGCCCTTCACAGGTGTATAAATGTGATGTATAGACCACTTCATAAACATCTAAAAATATGACCTTGATTCAAAAATATTACAGTCTAATTAGATAGTACATACATAAGGGAGTGGGAGGGAAAAGAGTGAATAGATGAAAGCATTGAAAAGAAAGGGTAAAAGTTAAGCACTCATCTTGTTAGCCCATGACTCATAAGTGTCTTATATATCTGTTCACTGGATGAGTAGGCCAACATTTGTCATCCTCTTCACTCATCTTCTTACCTTCACGAGTAATTTGAAAAGAAGAGTGCAAAGGGTTGTCAGACTGCTTCAAGAAGTGGGATGAAGACAAACAGGGCAATATGGAAGAAGTTGTTAGAGCAGAAGGAGATAAGCACATTCAGAGAAGCTTGAAAGTCTTGATATGTGTTGAACAAACAGAGGATAGAAAAGCAGATGAAAGTACAAAAGTAAACAAGTGGCCAAAATTATGCAAAGCCTTGAAGTGAAACCATGGTTTTTCAATCCAGGTAGCAAAGGAAATGCTGTTTTGTGCTGTTTCTAGTAAGCCACACAGCTCCCAAACAGCCTTCTCTCTAAGTCTTTCAGTAGTATACCACTTCATCACAACTTCTCTGGAAACTTCTTTCCTTAAGTGAATCTTCACCACCAATGATCAAATATGAGTCATAGTATTATATTTTTATACTTTTTATTTCAAATTGTAAAAACTTGAAACTGCAAGTGGAATTTGAAAACTGCAGGGGGTATTCACATTTGTAGCCTCTATGGGTTGCCAGGCTAGAAAAAGTTTACGAAAGTGGCTGCATCATGGAAGTGAAGAACAAGGCTTTAAAACACAAATGTGGCATGGCGTTTAGTTTACACAGCAAGGGAGAAATATAGCAGGCAGTGCTGGCACATTAAAAAAATGAATTAATAATTAATAGCTTATTAATGTGTCAACAGCTCTTTACAAAGACACGTAATTGTAGGAACAGCAATTTGTTAGCAAAAGATCACTAACAGCTGCTAAATGCGTTGATTATCACAGTGAAAAAAAAAAATGAGTGTTTTAAAAAAATGTCAATAATTAGATCTTTCTTAGGTCATATAAACAGCTTGTAAATAACTAAACCCAATATTCTAAAGTAAACTTCCACTTGCTGTCTGTTGCTGTTGTTAACAAAGCAAGTTCTAAGGCCAAGATACAAAGAATGAAATTGACACATACAACAAGGTTACATGGCACAGTAAAACAAGCAAACCAAACCACAAAACCAAACCAAACCAAACCAAAAAAGCACAAAAAAAAACCCAAAACAACAAAACCACCAAGCAAACAAACAAAAAAAAATTTTAAAAAAAGATAAAACATTAAAAAGAGCATGAAATTGTTCATGATCTAACATATATGTTTATTTTCCCCTCTTCTTTTCTGCCTCAGGCAGAATGACAAATGCTAGTTCTTAAGCAAAGCAAAAATCCCACCTGTTCATAATATTTTACATGGAAAAGAATATTTGGACGTGAGGTAAGCTGCAGATATAATTCAGACTAAGCAATTTGTTCTTATGTAATGAACAAAAGATCCAGAGTCCAAAACATGCCAAAGGAATAAGCAAATTCTATGCTCTTGTCCACATAGCTGGAAATCATTTGCCTTTACTATTATAGAATCATAGAATCATAGAATACTTACAGTTGGAAAGGACCTTAAGATCATCTAGTTCCAACCCCCCTGCCATGGGAAGGGACACCCCCGACTAAACCATGCCACCCAAGGCTCTGTCCAACCTGGCTTTGAACACTTCCAGGGATGGAGCATTCACAACTTCCCTGCGCAACCCATTCCAGTGCCTCACCACCCTTGCAGTAATGAATTTCTTCCTTATATCCAATCTAAACTTCTCCTCTTCAAATATGACACCATTACCCCTTGTCCAGCCATAACAGTCCCTAATGAAGAGTCCCTCCCCAGCATCCTTATAGGCCACCTTCAGATATTGGAAGGCTGCTATGAGGTCTC
>JANRGW010038874.1:0-12388 GCA_024733675.1 Psilopsiagon aymara
TCTCCATGCAGCCTTCTCTTCTCCAGGCTGAACAGCCCCAACTTTCTCAGCCTATCTTCATACAGGAGGTACTCCAGTCCCATGATCATCCTCGTGGCCTTCCTTTGGATTTGTTCCAACAGTTCCATGTCCTTTTTATGCTGAGGACACCATAACTGCACCCAATACTCCAAGTGAATTCTTAAATATATGTTCATGCATATGTATATGTAACTTTGCAGTTTTTCAGAATTCAGCCTCTTAAAACCATATTCATAGCTTGCAGAATATGTGGATTGATCTTTCCAAATATTAGATTACCCAAATTCTTCAGTGAGAGCTGCTGGATACTCAACAGTTTAGTGGGGAAAAGTAAGTCAGCCATCATCAACACCTAAATACAAAATACAAACTTAAGTCAGGGTTGGAAGGTAATTATAACACATACAAGTCTCTTAAGCCCTGGAAGGCTGAGTGGATATCAAGCAAGAAACCATCTCATGCACACTTAAGAGTAATAAAACAAAGCAGAGGCTTCGACAGAATACATATTTCCAAAGGACAGAATATAGAGTAAACCACAACACTTGTTCTGGTAGCATTTAAAAAAAAAAAAAAAAAAAGAAAAGAAAAACTCTCATAATCCAATTCTAACTTATTTTACTATCTTGCAGAAAATATTATTGCAAAATGTAGTATTCAATCAATATATACTCCTGTAAAGTGCAAGTAATCAGAGTAAGAACCAAAGTATTTTCACAAGAAGCAAAACATTGGTGCAAAGTTGATACAGGAATGCTATGACTAGTAAATGTGATAATGTGGATTTACCAACAGCATCCATGAAAAGGAAGTTTTCAGCAAATCTAGAAACTAATCCTCATGTTCTTCAAAAGAAAAACAACACCTCTCAGCTCTCAAACATTTTTAAAAGGACTAAAAATACTTGAACGTTTTGTCCAAAATTCAGAATTCAGGCCAAATTTACTACATTTTTGCATTACAATTTGTGTTATCCCTTAATTTTTCTGTATTCCTCCTTGAAGAAATCCCAGTCTCTTTTAACTGAGGAAGGTTTCTATTAAATATGTAAAGTTCCTTAAATGGTTAACACATTTGTAGGGTTTTAGCTGTAAGAGACAATATTATTCTTTCAGAATGCCTTTTCAATTAAATCCCTCATGCCAAATAAGTCACATTAAGAAGACAGTTCTACAAAGTGATCTACGACATACTTAATGAAGACATTTAAAGTTGATTTCACTTGAAAACAGTTGTCACATTTTATATTTATTGTCTACAGATGATTTCCACATCAGGTGTCCTCAGCTTTCAAGTGTAATTACTTTTCTGTTACAGCTAATACCTTTAAGCTACCAAATTCTAACTGAACCTAAAGGATATCTTCTATTGGATTTAGAAGATAAAGACATGTAACACTCAAAACCTTGGAAAATAATATAGCAACTTTCTTTTTTTTTTTCCAAATGTATAGCTGTCTGCTAGGTAGGACATCAGCATTTAGGAGATCTACAGTGGAAGAGATTTACAGAAGAAGAACAAAAATAAACTGATGAATCATAATTTTTGTTTCACCCTTGATTTAATGTTTTTTCCATTCTATAAGACAGCCTACTAAGCAAGACAAGCTTAAATGTATACACATATATATATGTGTATATACACACACACACCAGTCACCCTTTTAGCCAGGGCTAAATAGGGCTTGGATGTTTCAAAAAGCACAGCAAGTTACAGAGTAAATTTAAAGGGCGAAATTCTTTCAGTCTAGCCACAATTAGCATTCTGAAAACTGATTGTAGAATATGATACAGGTTTTCCAATATTTTGAAAATATTACATAAAAGCCATGTGTTTTATGCATCCAGCTTTTCACTAGTCGTTCTGTAGAGTATACCAAGTCAACAAGGGTTTGGAACTAGTTCTGCCTAACACTTTTTTTCCTCCTACAGTAGTTCCTGGAAACAACCAAAAGGCTTTAAAAGACACCTAAATTTAAAAAAAAAACCCAACATAATTCACTAAATTATGCTAGAATAAATACCTTTGCAAAGTAATCTCAGAAACTAAGATAGACAGCAATAGTAAGATTCTATATGAAATTCCTCCCTCTACCTATTGTAAATAGGGCCTTTCTAATAGTGACTTGAGTTACAAGACCTCACAAGGTCCATCTGTTTTATTACTCCTGAGGGTTCTTCACCTACACCGAGGCCCTGTGCTTGCTGGCTCATACATACAGACTAAGACCAAAATCAAGAAAAAATCCCATCTTTACAGAGATGCACAGTGACCTACAGAAAGCTCTTTTCAAGTACAGCCTTTGCTGGAAATTCTTGCAGGGTGAGATTCAGGACTTTATCAACAAGGCTTAATATTTTAAATACAATAGCATGTCCTTTACTGCTAAAAGTGTTCCATATAGAAACAGTTAACTGCCTAGATGATAAAGGAAATCGCTGAGCTTTCAGGAAAAGAAGTCCCTATTTCCCTCCCCAGGACCACAAATAGAGCTGAATACTCGCAGTATTTCTACCAATCTCAAGACTTACTTTCCTTCATTTATACAGAGCATTAAGTCTTTTCCTTTAGGAATATGAAGTCTGACTGTAGATAATGAGGTATTGAGCTATTTATGTCTCATAATAAAGATAAGCATTACAGCATTTCAGCTTATGTGATTTTTTTATCTATCCACAAGCTATAGACTGCAGATAGCTACATCCAGCCTGAGCTAACTCTGCTTTAAAACCTACCTCTTTTCTCTTCATGTCACATCTTTACATGTCACAGTCAAGTGAATTAACACATGAAGACAAAACAATCCGTTATTTTACAGATGCACAAGTATGAAGGCATAGGACCTACAATATAGATCAATCCCAGGGAGGTGCCCTGATGGGAGCTGAACTTGGGCCTCCAGTCTCATGGGTTGAGTGGAGGTCACAGGTGAGGCTCATCAGGGCCATTAATGCCTATTAGTACTCTCACAGCATTCATCTTCAGCTGCATATCTATCAAGCAAGGGTTTTTTTTCACCAGATAGTTTGTATAAAACATACTATTGGGTTGCCTTCCTACAAAATTATTTTCCTTAATTTTTAGTTTCCTATCTTGGATCAAGGAGAAAAATTACTTTCTGCTAAAGTAAAAAAATGTACCTACATATGCTACATCTTTATCATCCATAGAATGATAGAAACCCTATTGCTTTCCACAAAAAAATCTGGTGACTAAAACAGAAATTACATTTATCACAGCAGTTATAATGTAATGACACAGTATAATAAATTTTAGATGCTACACAAAGCAGCTCTGGTCATTAGAATCATTTTTCATAGCTTTAATTGACTTTTTTTTTCATTTAGCCCAGGTCACCATTATAGCTATCTACCTTTTTCTCAAATTAGCTGCTTCTACTGAAAATTGATGACTCAGAGTTGAGGTAGGACTTTATTCACCTTCTGGGTTGATCAGCTACTCCTCCGTGCATTCCTGAGTCACTGCAGACATGTGCAGTCCCTCACTAGGCATTTCCAAATGAAATAAAAGAGAAGAATATGCCAAGAAATCAAAGTTTGATAAGCATTTTGGATAATCTGAAAACCACTACTAAGCTTCCTCTTCTGTTGGTTCCTGCTCAATCAGGGTAAGTGCTTTACAGATGGTGAGTAATGACTCATTTATGAATAATAACCTTGCTATTCTTCATGACAACTGTTAGCAAAAAGTCACTTGAGCTTTGAAAATATTGGTCTCTCCTTTCCTCTGTTGTAATATAATATTCAACTGATGCAACATGCAACTTACAAAGGCTTCTTCCTTGTTAGGTAGTTGAAATCAAAATGGTATTTTGTTTACAATGTAATTCCTAAATGAAAGGTTATTCTACCCATTTTCCTGTAAGAGACAAACATGCTCTCATAGATAATGTACTAAATTTTAATTATGTGTATTTTCAAACAAAGAAGAAAATAACAAGCAAGAGGTACAAGATGAACTTGTAATCAGTGTAACTGTGAAAGTGTAGTATCCATATACATCATATTGAAATTACTGCATGGAGACAGTGTGCTAATATAAATCTAAGTTCTGTATAGTCTTTATGTCTTAATTTATTTTATCTGCCTCAGAATGTGGCAGATGTTCTCCCCCAAAAGGAGGACTACAAGCAAGAAAAGGGGAAAACTGTCACAACTGTCATGTCTTTACCTTACTTGTTAGTTTGTTGGGGTTTAAAAGTAATTCAGAGTTTCTTTTTTCACTTACTAGAGATACTAACAAGTGTTGTTCCTATATAGAAATTCTTATTCCAAGTGAACTGTAAGCACATTCATTTTTTGCAAAAAAAATGTGTTCTGCATTATTAAATAACGGACACTTGAAATGGAGGTGTCCTTCAAAATGGGGTTCTTTAAAAATATACCACCAGGGATAAAATGAATTTATGATCAAAACTGAAAAAAAAAGAGAAAAAAATAGCACAAACAAAAAACAAACAAGAAATGTTCTAAGACTATGCTTCAAAGCACATTTATGCTCAGGTAAAATTATTCATAGTAGTATGTAATTTCACCAAACCAAATGTGGCCAGCAGGTCGAGGGAGGTGATTCTTCCCCTCTACTCTGCTCTCATGAGACCGCACCTGGAGTATTACGTTCAGCTCTGAGGCCACCAAGGCAGGAGGGAAATGGACCTGCTTGAGTGAGTCCAAAGAAAGGCCATGAAGACAATCAGAGGGCTGAAGATGTCTCCTATGAAGACAGGCTGAGAGAGCTGGGCTTTTTCAGCCTGGAGAACAGAAGGCTCCAGTGAGACCTTCCTTATAGCAGCCTTCCAGTACCTAAAGACAGCCTTTAAGAAATCTGGAGAGGGACTTTTTACAAGGATGTACAATGACAGCACAAGGGTTAATGGCTTTAAGATGAAAGAGGATTAAGATTGGATAATAGGAAGAAATTTCTTACTGTGAGAATGGTGAGGCACTGGAACAGAGAAGCAGTGGCTGCCCTATCACTGAAAGTGCTCAAGGCCAGGCTAAACATGGCTTGCAGCAACCTGATCTACAGGAAAGCATCTCTGCCCATGGCAGAGAAGTTGGAATTAGATGATCTTTTAAGGTCCTTTCAACCCAAACTATTCTGTGATTCCATGTAGGTCACTGTAACAGCCGACATAATAAAGGTCAACAGTGTAGAATCTCAGCATTGCCCAAACCAGCACATCTAGAAAAAGCACTGCAGTGTGCTATACGTAATGACATTTCCATGCAGTCTCAGTAATTTCTACCCTTTGTATTAGTCTTCATCTACACAACTGCTTTCCTATTTCATGTGTGTTTGATCAGAGGTCTTCTAAAAAATGTCAATAAAAAGTAATTGCTCAATAAAACAGTTGTTTTCGTTCTTCCACACAAGGCTTTGCTTACAGAGACAGACAGTTACTGGCAAAAGAGTATGCTAGAACTTCTGGGAAAGGCACAGCTCTTGTTTGTGCCTTCCCTAGTCTCCCAAGACAGAAAAGCACTCTTTTCATTCCCTACCTATAGTTTTGCCTACCAAAGAAATACTTTGGGAAAGATTTCATAATCCTCGTGTAATCCATGCCAACCTGTATTATCCCCACCCTCTTAAAGTACCTGAATGAAAACAGTACACAGAACCCTCATGTTGTTTCTCTTCGTAGGAGCAAATTCTGTAAGACCTCATACTCCTAAGTATCACTGAATTAGGTGTGTGTTTTGGTACACCAAGACACTAAATTAGCTCAGGATTTTAGACATTTGGTATGAAGAGAATGGCCCAACCCTGAGGAGAGCATCCCAAGCAGGAAGTGTATCTCTTCACAAGCAGCTCTTACACCCTCAGTACACCATCCTTAATTCTGAGTTGCAAGTCAGAATTTTTTGAGACACTGCAATACATCTTAACATAGGCACATGTTCACACTGCCCATCTTCATTAATAAATCTCTTTTGCCCTCTAAGAGGTGGCTGTACTCTCTGCAGCATCAAAATGACACAATTTCCCAGAGAAATCACCAAAGTTAAACTAGGTATCTCACAAAGATGTTGGTATCCAGCTTTGTTAATGAGACTATCTTTCTTGCATCCTTCCTAAAACAAAACCTTCTCTCTTTCCAGTCTTTTGATACAGTTTTAAAGCATATTGAAAAGATAATTATTTGTAATTCCAAATGTTTTTATTGCAATGTCACAGGCAGACCAGGTTCATAAATTCTTTCTATCAGAATATTAAAAATACATCTCTCTTCCTTTCAAAACAGCAGTAGAAGCAAATCAGCAACAGAGTGAATTAATTTCTACTGCAAAAGACAAATATAAGTCTTCCTTTTCCCACTGGAATCTTGAACACATTAGTTTGCTATTCACCCAGGAATCCCCTCCAGCTATGCGCCCTCCGTCCTATTCTTTCAACTAGAAATGATGAAACGTTTGTAATAAATACATCCCAAAAAGGCAGATTATTTTTGTTAAAATAATTGGAAATCTACATTTCATCACTCATTGACGTGTTTCTTATTATCTGACATAGAATTCAGAAGGCTACATATTTATGACCAAACCTGGCAGTGCTCTCCAGATTTATTTACCAAACACAATCTCCTCCAATTTACAGCCTCAGTCAACACATTTAATACAGTGCATGCATTTCCAATTATTCTTCCACTGTAGCAAGGCAAATACCAGCTAAAATGCAAATTAGCTACTAAACATACAGCCCAGCCCTGCATCCAGAGCTTTCATTAGATCACTCTTGAGAGGAATTTATAGATCAAGTTAGCTGACTAGGAATTGGACTTATTTTAATTTTTTATAGGTTAATTTTGCCAAAACCAGGAGCACATCTGCTTCAGCTAATTCAAGGTAATTCACTTGAATTATTACTCTATCTGAAATGACTCAGCAATTTCAAGGAGTGTGCCTTATGCATGCTGGCTGTGGGACTAATCCCATAATCAACATCAGGAAACTCAGCAATTTAATAAATGAGCTGTTATTGATAATTTTTGAAGGTCTAGCCTTAGACTTAACCAAAACCCATTGAGAGTGGGGAAGGTGTTCTGTCCAATCTTCACCATATCAAAACATGAATATTAGAATATTTTCCTTAATATACAGTATATCTACCAATGTACCAATTGACATGACCACTTAAGAGAACTTTAGTGTTAAATATTAAGGTCTCTATTACCTAGATAGCTAAACTGCTCCGCAATGCTCTCTGGCTTTCCTCAGCTAGAGTAGTATTTTATGACTTATGTCTATTATACTCAAAGAGTGTGGTTTCCTGAAAAATGCCTAAAGACTAATCCTGTTGACTTCAATATTAGTCCATAGCATCTACAGTATGACTAGAAATGTGGGAGCAAGGTAGCAAGAACAGAAGAAGAACTGAAGTTACCTGGAGACTTCAGATTTCACCTCATTATATCATGCTTCAATTACACTTTACTTAGATTTATGAAGTCTTTTAAACAGCAAAATAAATGGTTAAAAGTTAGTAAGATAAATGGAATCCAAGACTCCGAGTGGCAACCAACCAGGAAAGATTCCTATTCTTAAGCCAAAAGTCCACTTTTCTGCTTCAGAAAGAAACAAAAATATAATTTACTAGTGTTATTTTTCTAGTAATCTCTTCATTTTCTCAGTAATCTCCGGTACACTCAGTATCTTTTAACTTTCTTTGAACTAGAACTTCTAGGCCCTTCAGCAGATAAGATGTTCATTTCAGCAGCATGAAGACATGTTCTTAACATACAAGAGGTATTCATTAACACCATTGAAACCTGAAAGACTCTCTTATTTCCCAGCTTTTTCAAGATACATCTTTATTGATAGTTTGTAATTATCCTGAAAGTCAAAGCACATCAAACTTAAACTACTGCTCACATCTAAACCTTCTTCTAATTCATACAATTCCCTCTAAATAACTTAGCTATTTGAATGGAAAATCCTTCATAAATTTAGCTGAACCTTTTTTTGCATTTGTATGATATCTGCCTTTTCCTACTTGGAGACGTTTTGTCTCTCCTGTTTCACTGACAACAAAATTACATTTTGAGGCATCTGCAAAAAACTAACATCCAGTTATAAAAGCAGCAACCTCTGAGTCAAAACAGTTGTGATTTATTCTCAATTATTTCAGTTACCTTGCCTACAAACTAGGGCATGTCACATAAAACTCTCTTCTTCTGTTTATTCTCCTGACTGGCTGTTCTGAAAACTCCTTTGAGAGCAGACTTTCCATGTACCTATGAGTGTCCCAAGGAGGCCTCTCTCTCTAAGGTCTTCTTTGTTTTCCATGTTAGATTCTATGCATCAAATAATAGGAATGACTATTTGTTTGTGATTTACAAATACTCATGGGTGAAATGTTACCTTTTCCCTCTAAAACAGTCAGGATTTTCAGGATCTGATACTGCAGGACCACTGCAAACAAAAAGAGAGAGTGGAGGAAAGATACTCAAACCCAAGCAGTTAATGTCGCTGCCCTAAAGAAGGTCCCTGTGCAAAAAATAGAGATTCAGAAAAAAAAAACAAACTTGTTTACATCTCCTCTTTCTGTCATGGAGGGCATAAGTAAATAACACAGAGGAAAGACTGGATCTGAGATTCTGTTTGCCACAATACAGAAAGGTTGATTAGTTTCCAAAGAATAGGAATGCAACCTGTGGGCGTGCATCTTGCTAGCAGAGGATTCCCTATGAGCCAGGCCCATGATCTAGGAATCTAAGAGGGCACTGAAGGTCACCTTGAGCCCCAGCAAGAGGAAAGTGAAACAGCCAAAGCAGCATGTAAACAGGTGTTGCAGTTTGAGACCTGGATCTGAGCTCTACCGGACATAAATGTGAAGGATCAACCAGAACCTGCAAAAGGAATTGTGGACAGTGCATGCAGCCAATTACAGTTTGCATGATTACGTAATGGGGAGGAGTTTTGTAATATAAGGAAAACTTTGCAAGCAATAAATGGCTTCTGCTTGATTCACATTGAATTTGTGTGCAGAGTCCGCTTTTTCTTCCTGCAACAGCAACCATTAGTGCTTAAGACATGTATAGCTGTACAAATGTTTTGATCTCAGTTATGGAATATGCTGATTGTTCTCTGAAATTTTAACAGCTTCAATTTATTCTTTACTCAGACTACAATTTCCAAGGAAATTCTCAGTTCATTGCCATTAAGGCAAACTATGCTGCTTTTTGTTCTTGCTGTTTATTTGTCTTACCCAGGCTGAATATAATTTAAGGCATCTCTTGAGATAGTAAGGGTGTGGGGACAAGAAACACTAGCAGAGAAATACGAGAAGAAATGATACAGAAATCTTGCTAAATTACCTCTGTCCATAGAAAAGCCCTGAAAACAGTTACAGCCTCATCTAGGCTGAGAAGAAAATTATTACTTTTTTGTATGTTACATACATACAATAAAGCAGTAAAACTTCAAAATGCACTCAGCAACTCAGTGCTGAATTTTCTGTTATCAGGAACAATTCTAGGAGCTGAACCATTTGCCTAAGGGACACACTGGGATTTTCCATGCCAGTGTTTGAGGTATTTTTTCCACTACACATGGGAGACCTGGGTCAGAAACGGCCTCAAAATCTTCTCTAATTCTTAGGCTCAAAATAAGCAAACTCTCACATATATGTTTAATTAATGGTTCAAGAAAACTGCATCTAGAGGAATATAATAAAAATATTACTGAAAACAAGCTGTAAAGACAACTATTTTAATATAATTTAACTGTAGCAAAAGCTATAATTCTTGGGTATTTCTAAACAAAAGAAGGCAGTTGAAAGCCATTTTGAGTGAACAGCTCAAGCATCAAAATCAAGTAATAATTTAAAATAGCATGACTTCCTCTACCAATGTAAGTTCAGTGGATCAAGCTTTAGAAAAGTGAGCTCTGCCAGAGAAAATAAATGATATTCAGCTGACAAGTGATGTACAGAAAGATTTGTAAAAAGATACAAATGAGCAGATCTAAGACATTTTTAAATGTTGTCTCAGCAGAGGCATTCTTACTAACAAATGAACCACAGTATGAAATAGATGATATTTTGTAACTGCAAGGAATTTTTAAAAGTCTGGGGCAACCAAAAGTGCTGAAGTGTGGTTCACGCAACTGCTCAAAGTAAAAAGATGGGAACCTAGGAAAAGGAATCAGTAAAGACTGCTTCAGGAGTGCCTTGTTAGCAAGGCACTACACATAGGTGTTTGATCAGGTAGCAGAAATACCCTCTGAAGAGGCAAATGCCAATTTCACCCAGGGCTGCCTATAGCGGTGACAGCAAGGTGCAACAATGCAAGCACTCTGAGCATGTGATGAAGCAGAGGCAGACTGCCTTGGGAGCAGTAGCCAAGGGACTTGAATTGCATAGCCAGCTTCTGCTGGGATGTGGCTTTGTATGAGCAGGGTAGTACATGTAACAGGAGCCTGAAAATCCCAAACTGAGAGAAGGCTGTGTCCAAAGCAGTGGGAAGAAGAGCGCAGCTCCCCTAATAGCCTTGCCAAGAAGAGGACTGTTTCAGATTTCAGGAAAAGCAATTTTAGGGATGGCAAATCATCCCATTGCACTGTAAATTATTCTTTTGCCCTTCCCCCTCAATAAATTACTTTTCATCAAATATATCGATTCATGTCTGAAAGTGAAAAAAAGGTAGCTAGCCTACTGAGCTCCAGACAGTCTAGTTTAATTTCTCCAAGCTTCTAGGGAATGCTGATGCTGGTATTTATCAGTGATCCATAAAATTTCAATTGGGCATTTTTGCTGCAAATCAACTCCTAGACTAACTTTATTTCCAAATCTACACAGTGAGAAAAGGATATTTGATGCCTGACCAAGAGGACTCGTTGGATGAAGCTCCCTATAGACAGGAACAGCCTCACTCTCACAGGCCCTCATTCTCATGGGGGACTTCAACCACCTTGATATCTGTTGGAGGGATGATACAGCCTGGCACAAGCAATCCAGCAGGCTCCTCGATTGTGTGGAAGACAACTTCCTTCTGCAAGTAATAGAGGAGCTGAAAAGGAGAGGTGCCATACTTGACCTCATGCTCACCAACAGGGAAGGGCTGGTTAGAAATGTGACTTTCCAGGGCAGCCTTCATTAAAGAGAAGAAAGATGGATGTTAAAATATTTGATTGGAGGGTCAAAAAACAAACATAGAAGATAAGAGGGTTTTTGCACTCAAAGACAGTGACCTGAAAATGGAGGTAAAGGATTTCAAAGAATGTGTATTTTTTTTACCTGAAATCACAAATACTTCAGGATATTTCAGCTTGCTCAGTGGAAGCTGGACCAGGTTAATCCCAGGTACAGCTACAGGTTGGGTGAGGAAGAGATTCTGAGCAGCTCTGAGACGAAGGACTTGAGGCTCTGTGTCGATGAGAGAATGAACATGAGCTGGCTTCAGTGTGTGTTTGCAGCCAGAAAGCCAAGCTCACTTGGAGTATTTTGTGCGGTTCTGGTGTCCTCAAAATAAAAATTACATGGAATGGTTGGAACAGGGTCACAAGGATGATCATGGAACTGGAGCACCTCCCATATGAAGACAGGATGAGAAAGATGAGGCTGTTCAGCCTGGAGAAGAGAAGGCTGCATGGAAACCTCATAGCGGCCTTCCAGTACCTGAAGGAGATCTACAAGGATACCAGGGAGAGACCCTTCATCAGAGACTGCAGTGATAAGACAATGGATAATGGGTTTAATCTTAAACAGGGGAAGTTAAGATTGGATATGAGGAAGAATTTCTTTACTGTGCAGATGGTGAGGAACTGGAATGGGTTACAGAATCTTAGAATAGTTAGGTTTCGAAAGGACCTTAAGATCACGTAGTTCCAACCCCCCTGCCATGGGCAGGTTGCACCTCATATTAAGCCATGTCACCCAAGGTTATGACTAACCTGGCCTTGAACAACACCCGGGATGGACACTTCACAACTTCCCTGGGCAACTCATTCCAGTGCCCCACCAACCTTACAGTAAAGAACTTATTCCTTATACCCAATGTAATCTACCCCTGTTTAAGTTTGAACCTGTTACTCCTTGTCCTATCACTACAGTCCCTAATGAAGAGTCTATCCCCAGCATCCCTACAGGCCCCTTTTAGATACTGGAAGGCTGCTATGAGGTCTCCACGCAGCCTGCTCTTCTCCAGGATGAACAGCCCCAACTTTCTCATCCTATCTTCATATGGGAGGTGCTCCAGTCTCATGATCATCCTCATGGCCCTCCTCTGGACTTGCTCCAAAAGTTTCATGTCCTTTTTATGTTGATGACAACAGAACTGCACACAATACTCCAAGTGAGGTCTCATGAGAGCAGAGTAGAGGGGCAGGATCACCTCCCTTGACCTGCT
>JANRGW010038875.1:0-13932 GCA_024733675.1 Psilopsiagon aymara
GATTGTTGTATTATTTTTTTGGGCTGGGTTTGGTTAATTTTGTTTTTTCAGGTTTTTGTTTGCTTAAATTACATGGGCTAAAGAAATTCTTTTCTGTTGAATTATACAAAATGCAATAATTGACATATAAGGTGATCATTCTAGCTATTGTAGGAGGGTTTTCTGTTGGCAATTTCAATCCTGTGTGGTAAGTTTTCATTATTTTAAAAGAACCATTTCCTGACATCACTGAATTGTGCCCGAGCTATTGCTTGTTCTAACCTTGGAAAATCAGTTATGCCTAGTAAACGGGTTACTATGGTCTTATTAAATGCTATGCCTCTGAAAGTTCAAATGCAACACCATCCTGAAAGACTGTTTTAAATAAATAGTAAATAAACTTTACTGTAATTCAACATAGAATTTTTTTTAAAAGCTATTTCTTAGTTTTGCAAAATCCAGAAAGAGTTAAGAATCCTGATGACACATGAATTCCCTGCTTTCTCAAAAGTTTTTATTCAGACATTAAATTCCTGGTCTCCTGGAACACAAAATCGCAAAGGTCTCTTTCAGCATTATCAGGCTGACATCCTTATGGTTTGTTGCATCTAGAAATTCTTTGATCATGAAGGTTCTTATTGCATTATTAAAGGGAAGTAGTAGAACTCTGAAGTAGGGAGGTGAGAAATTTAACTCAAAGCAGTTTCCATAACCTGTTACTTGATGAAGTTATTTCTGAACAATTTGTAAAAGCCCATTAAATGGGAACATTTGGGCACCACATACATTTCTGTTGCCTGACTTAGTTAACTGTGTTTTCAGGCCTCAAAGGCTTAACTCAGTGCAAGCCCTCTGTGCCACTTAAAAGTCTGAGGCAGAAGCAGAGAAATTGCAAGTCTGACCTCTCCCTGCCCGTGCTGTGTTCCCAGACTTGCTACATGTGAGCTTGGGATGAGCTGCCTCTCAGTGTCTGCACTTATGGGATGAATGAACCTGTCAACTTGACACTCACTCTTATCAGAAACAGCCATGCGTGGATAAGCCAAATGCAGAATGATGGTAGTGTTTTGAATACTGTTGTAGTTTAAGCCTAGCTGGCAACCCAGAACCATGCAGCCACTCTCTTACTCCACCCCCTTTCCTTTCATCTCTCCCAGAGTGAGAGGGAGGAGAATCGAAAAAATGTAACTCCCGCAGTTTGAGATAAGAACAGTCCAGTAGCTAAGGTATAACACAAACCACTGCTGCTACCACCAATAATAGTAATGATAAGGAAATAACAAGGGAAAAGAATAAAACTGCTCACCACCCACTGGCTGATACCCATCCCAACCAGAGCAGTGATGTAGCCCTTCCTGGTAACTGCCCACAGTTTATATACTGAGCATGATGTGCTGTGGTTTGGAATACCTCTTTGGTCAGTTTGGGTCAGGTGTCTGTCTCTACTTCCTCCTGGCTTCCCCTCCTCCCTGGAAGAGCATGAGACTCAGAAAGTCCATGTTCAGACTAAACATTGCTTAGCAACAGCTAAAAACATGGTGTTGGTAGTGTTTCCAGGCTGAAAGTCAAAACCAGCACTGCATCAGCTACTAAGAAGGAGAAAAATGACTGCTACTGTTGAACCCAGGACAAATGCACAGCCAAAAGTCACAGGCTTTCACGGCAGTAAAAGAAAATTAATTGTAAAATAGTTCATAGCTATTTGACTTCAGTTTTAATTAGGGAAAGACATGATCAAAGTTCACAGAATCTGTAGGTATGTGTGTATTAGCTATTGGCTCAAGTGTATCTGCTAAAATGAAAAAGAAAATGGCAGCATAGACTTGAAACGCAATTTTTACAAATGTTGGTGTCTGTATGAGTGAACTATATATTTTTATGAAATTGAATAAACCCCATACTTTCAGGTGGTATTATAACAGTCATCACACGCAGGCTTAAGAGGGAATTGAAAACACCCAGGCTGAGGTGTCAGAAAATAATTGCTTCATAGAACTGTTTCTCTCTCAGAGGTCACAGTTTTTCTTAAAAAGAGAACTGTCAATGATTGTTGGGGAGTGATGGGGAGAGCTTCACCTTTTAAGTTTTGCTTTATGCACAAATTAATGTATTCAGTAGATTATACCTTCCAACTATGAATGAGTAACCAAAAAGTGAAGAAAAAATAAAGGCATTGTATTTGTCCTAAAGAATTCAGAGGCAGGATCACTTGGAATCTTTATATTGAATTAATATGGGAAGCTGACTTGCTATTTTATATAGCTTTTTTGGTTAGCATTACAGCAGTGAATAGCTTTGATAAAACTCATGAGCAGAATAAATAAGAGTGAGTGCACTATATACTGTAATATTTGAACTCTTTAAGAAAAACTGTAAACACTAAGGTTAGTTAAAACGCAAATATGTTCTGGAGTGCCAATCCTCCAGATTTATTAGCAAGTACCAGGTTCTTGGGTTGTTTTTTTTTTTTTTCCTCTGTTTTATTTTTGTTGTTATTTTTATTTTGTTGCTGTTTCTGTGATTCTTGCATCTTTATAGAAAAAGATGATTACTTGAGCTAGATAACATTTGGTAGTAATAGCTACATTAATTTGATTCAAGGAATGAATGATCATGCAGATGCATGCATGATCTCTAACCCCTAGAGAACCAATTCCAACTGTCCTACCACAAGCCTACATTTTATTTATGATATCTAGCTCAGAGTTCCTGAAATTCCACTTTGTTCTCACACTTTTTTTTACAGGAGCAACTGCTTTAAATTTGGCATGTATTAATGCTTTTTACCATCATATCAGAATATTAGTGTAGCTAGTTAAGTTTTTGGAACTTTCACTAATGAAAAATGCAGCTGAAATTTATTGGGGAGAACAGTTCTTGTGGTTTAAAAGTGACTGAATAATATTGTCTGAACAGTTTGATGACAATCTTTAAATGAATGTAGTATATGGACCTGAACATTCTCAAATCAGCAAACTTGAAATTAAGAGTTATGTTAAAAAATATTTTTTCAGAATTTGAGTTAGCCGTTCAAAATCCTTAACTATTAATTTCACTACAGCAGCGTGAAATGACAGTGTGTCATTGTTAAAAATACTCCTGAACTGTAAACAAACAAAACTGAAAATAAATATAATAGAATCAGTAGATGAGTAGCTCTACAAGAAAGTGGGTCTATCTCAGCAGTAAGGAAAGTGACACCGGCAATAAAAAAAGTTAAAGCTCCTCAAACTCATTTCTTTCCTGTATTTTGAAGCAGAAACAGATAGAGCAGGAAAGTTGATTACAAGATTTATTGGTCAGAGATTTGATCCTGTTTTCTATCAAACAATACAATGAAATTATAATGACAGTAAATAATTAAATCAAGACAAAATCTCTAGAAGATTAATTTTAAAGTAGCAAAGGATAAACCACCTGCCTGTTTTGAGGCAAAAATATGATTGGGTTTATATCTAAAGGTATGGTACTGCTACAGTTTACTGTCTCTAATTATCACCTCACATCAAACGTGGACAAGATGGCAAACATGCAACCATTTGGGACTGATGTTAGATCCACAGAAAAAGGTTTCCATCCTGTCAAGTAATTATAGAGGTGAAGAGAGTGGGAAAACTACTTACATTGAAATTAGTCACACAAGTGAAGCCTTTACAATCAAGTCAGCAAGTGGGGAAAAAAAGTAGATGGACTACAGAAAAGAACGCATTTGTTTTCTAGTCACAAGACAGATATTCATAGTACTAGGTAATCTGCAGAGTAGTTAATTGCTGCTGTGGTGATCATCTGTCACACAATAGTGTTGTTACAGATGTTGCTTAAGGTTTTATTTTAGCCAAATTGTATAGTGCTACATATATGAATTGCACAGAAATAGCTGACATTACTCACCTGACTAATCTTAGCAATATCTGACCCATTAGCTCTTAATTTGTGGGTTAAACTTCTTCTCATAAATAATTTATAGGCATCATGTCACTTATTGCACATTCATTTCCTTTTTCAGAAACTTATATTTGAGTCTTGGTTTAGACTGAAAGCAAATGGCCATTATTTTTTTTTTTTTTTTTAGTTGCCTTCATGAAAAAATAACTAAGTAGCACTAATTCTTGTTTCCATGGTTAGAAGTTGTCAATGAATTATTAACATGAGAATGACTGACCTTGGAGAAAAATAATGGCTGTAGAGTTAATGAAAAATTATAGGCTTTTTGAAAATCATTTTGAGCCATTTATGATTAACATTTCAGTAGGTAGCGTGAAAGACTTAAGTTATTTTTCACATTAGGTGAACTTTTTATCTCACATGCATGTTTTCTTTAATAATCGAATTTCATTGCTAGCATTGTGAGCCAAGCTCCACTCTGTTTTTTTACCTCTATGCCTCTATGTTGTTTTTTTTTTCCTCCTGCTAATCTATGTTTTCTCCTAAAATAAAATAGTGCATAATATATTATGATCTAAAATAAATAAATTAACTGGGTTTTGTCTTGATTATATACACAGACATGTTCTATATAATTCTTTTTATATGTTTCTGCTTATGCCCTGCAGAATGGCAGAATGATGACTTTGAGTTTTATAATAGGCTGAAGCACCAAAAATGCCTTAACTTCCTTATAAACAAATATTTGCATGAATATTTCCAAAACACTTATGAGGTATACTATGCAGCTACTTAAGAATCATGGTCCTTTGCTTCAAACTATTTGTTCCTTTATTGAGTCATGTGGTCTAAAATATGGAACTAGTCCTATTTACTGAAGTGGAGCTGTGCTGCAAGCACATGTGCAGGTTGTGTGTCTGAGTCGCATTCTGTTCTGCATTTACTAGGTACTTGAGATAACATTGTACCAAATGAGTATAAACATTTTTAAATGAAGGAAAAAGATACTCCAGGAAAGAAAAGCAGAATGTTGAATGGTGAAACTAGTTTAGAACACCTACTAACAGACCCTATATCTTAGTGCCAGGCTTTTTGATAAAACATTTTTTCAGGTTGCTAAATATGAGCTATACTGCTTTCCAAAGGCTTTCACGTCATTTGTTTTTAAATCCTGCAAAGAGTCGCCCTTTCATTCATCACTTACGTTCATTTACCAGCCATTTTAGCAGCTTGGTTCATTTAGCTTATGTGGTGGCACTTGTTTATCCATGGCAACTTATGTCATTAATTTCACTTACAAAATGTACTATTATGAAAAAAAGATCAGCAAAAGCAGGAGCTATAAGAAAATGCTTCATGCAAAAAAAAAAAAAAAAGGAGTTATGTCTCTGAATACTATAAAGAAAGGATCTGTTTTCAGCACCTAAAATGCTTCAGAATTTGTCGTTCATTCTTTTTTCTCATGTCCTGTTTCTATCAAATTTCTACCTAAGAGAGATATTTGCTAAACTAATGTAGGGGACCCTGCTCCTCTACTCTGCTCTTTTGAGACCCTACTGGGAGTACTGTATGCAATTCTGGTGTCCTCAACACAAGAATGGCATGGAACAGTTGGAACAAGTCCAAAGGAGAGCCGCGAGGTTGATCAGAGAGCTGGAGCATCTGCCATATGAAGACAGGCTGAGAAAGTTGGGTCTGTTCAGCCTGGAGAAGAGAACATTGCATGGAGACCTCATAGCAGGTCTATCTGAAGGGGGCCTAGAAGGGTGCAGGAGAGGGACTAGTCGTTAGGGACTGTTAGTGATAGGACAAGGGGCAGCATGTTCACACTTAAACAGGAGAAGTTTAGATTAGATATAAAGAAGAAGTCCTCTACTTTGAGGAGGCTGAGGCACTGGAAGAAGTTGCCCAAAGAAGTGGTAAATGCTCCATCCCTAGACGTGTTTAAGGACAGGTTGGACATAGCCTTGGGTGGCATGGATTAGTGTGAGGTGTCCCTGCCCATGGCAGGGGGGTTGGAACTAGATGATCTTAAGGCCCTTTCCAACCCTAACTATTCTATGATTCTATGACTGGTAAAGGGTTTTAACCCCACTATTTAAAGCAAACAAACAAAACCACAAATCCAACAAAAAAAACACAAAACCAAACCAAACCAAACCAACCCACCACCATTTATTTATGTGTTGGTAGACTATAGGGAATATAGGCTATATTTTACCTAACCAACTTGACAGTTGCTTATTCCTTTACAGACAAATTCTGTTCCTTTTCCGCAGAAAACACGTATGACATACACATTATAGTTTTGATAAAGGATAATACGCTTGTTTGTGTGACTTTTTGCAGGACATGAAGTGCCACGCTGTTCATCTTCCTTGTCAAAGCTTTAGTCCAGATATGGTGAAGTATATCTAGTATATTCAGTTATAGTCTTTCACTTATCACTGGCGTAATGAAACAACTGTACAACTGATAATTGTATGCATTCCACTGGACACATTTTTTCAACTAAGATAATTGTTTTCAATTCTATCTGATTTTAAGCAAACTCTTTCTTTCCTCATTTTATTATTCATAATAAATCATAAGATTTATAGAATCATAAGGTTTATAAGAATCATAAGGATGATTCTTGTTTTTTTCTTAGTGCATCCCAGCTTATGTATACGTACATGCATACACATACTTGTATGTGTGCGTGTGTATATGCACAAAGCAAAGGTCTGAATACTTTTAAAGTATTTGGAGTTCCACCCACCTACAAGAAAAAAGCTGCAGCTGAATTCAAGGTAGACAGAGAAGAAGAAGAATAGGACTTCTGAAAAAAAAGAAAAAAAAAAAAAAGTCTTCCAGCCAGCCATGCTGGTGTTTAGTTTGAAAAGTAATGCTTAAGAAACTAGAATAAAGTGCATTGAGAAGATTTTAAAATAAAGAGACCTGAATATACCCTTTAAAAAGAAGCAGAAAACTCAGTAATTCATCATACTTTCTTAAGACCTAGGAACTATTACTCTTTGCAAAAGTAGTATGAATCCTGATATTGCCCTTCAGGCAAGGTAATTCTGGCTTATTGCCTTATTGAGCATACACCCACCTCAAGTCTCCCAAGTTGTTAGTGCATTTTATCAAAATCCAAAAAGACAATATAAACCTCATCAACTATTACCAATTTGTCTACTAGTTATGCGGATAATTTCTAGCATTATAGAATTATTCTATAAGTTCTCATAATATACTTCATTATCTCTGGTTGCAAGATAGCTGATTTTAGAGAGAGGAATGCCTCTGAGTTCCTGCTGATAAAATCCTGCATTAGAAAATATTTTAATTAAATCATACGATAGTGAACATGGATTTAGAAAAGAACACCACTAAATTCAAGGCATCTTGGCCAGCTAGAGTCAGATAAAGGTTCATTTATACTCATGTGAATGAATATTTTACCACAGTAAGAACTGCATTTAGTTCAGCCTCTATATTGTTTTTTTTTTTCTTTTAACCTGTAACTGTTATTTCAAAAATTACCCTGGCTTATGTTTGTATTTTAGAATTATTATTGCTGTTGCTGTCTATAGCTTAGATCCACACCCATTTTAGCCAGCCCCCTAGTCCTGTAATCAGAAAAAACTTTGAATTTTAAGAGACATCGATTGCCACCATGAATGTTCCCATTTTGTGATTAAACTGCTGCCAGCTCTGACAAGGCAACGTCGCTAATGTTGCCAAGGCAGAAACTCCATGTTATTTAGTACTATAGGCCTTTGTTGTTTTGGTGTTCTTGCTTTTATGTATTGCTTGAGTCCTGTGTACACAGAGATAACATTCATATGTATCTCATTGCAACTCTGTCTTTACTTTGGATTTATGAATGATTCACAACACATTCAATCAGTCACCTAGCATGCCTTTGAAGGTGTGGTATTGTATGAATACCCAGGTTCTCAGGCTAGGAGGAAAGTTACTGCACATACATTTGAAATTAATTTGGGAGATCAGCATTATTCAGGATATATTGAGGATGATGATGGCATTGTACGCACTAGAGTATAAGAATATGATAATAGTAATTTCAATTAATGATATACAAAGTTTTCACTCTCTTAATGAATGAAGCAATTTAAAATGGAAGTTGAACAACAATGAAGACTCAGGAGGCTTAAGATGAATCAGAAAATAAAACCAGGCTTAAAACAGCAATAAAAGACAGATAGAAATGCAATGAACTGCACAGGTAAAAGATGGAAAAACACCTAATGTGTCATGTCCCACTGTGGCCTGAATACTGAACAGCCCTTATGGGTACCTAGAGTTCCAAAGCATTGTCCATAATTCTGGCATGAGGAGTCAGAAAATGCTGTATGCAGACAAACTGCACATATATATCTCTTTGTGCTTTTGTGTGCTTGTTTATGTGTGCATGTACACACATACGTGCGTATGTATGTGTATACCTGAACATGAAGAGCTTTCTTGTGAGGGTGACTGAGCCTTGGAACAGGTTGCCCAGAGAGGTTGTGGAGTCTACTTCCCTGAAGATTTTAAAAAACAACCTGGACACATCCTGAATAATGTGCTCAAGGTGACACTAGTTGCTCAAGGAGGTTGAACTAGATGACTTCCAGTGATCGCTTCCAGCCTCAACCATTCTGTGATTCATTGAAGCTACTGGCACTCAGACACTTCTCTGCAAAATGTGACAGCCAGGGTTTGGAGAGTATGATTATACCTTAGAGCAGTTTTTCCCTAATGATTATTCCAGTCGTCCTAAAACTGATTGGTGAGAAAGGCAACACATATCAACATTAAGTTCCTTGTACTTAATGTATGTTTCTAGAAAACACTAAAAAGACCTGTGTTTAGCTAATTTTAGCATTAAAGTTTCAAAGAATGGTGTTTATTTTTATGAGATTAATCCTAAGAAGAGATAGTTGGTGAGCTGACTAAAAGAAAGTGTGTTCAGAATGAAAAAAATACTAAGTGTATATATGGGAAACCCTTATTCTATGAATAAAAAGGGTCAGTTTGGAAATTGTCAGACAAAAAAATAAACATCTTGAGGAATGAAGAAATTAATATCCTTTAGATGATGTAATAAAACTCTCAAAGGCAAATTATTTTTTATAATATTAAGATTATAATGAATTCTTTGCCATTAGGCTGATTATCTCAGCATTCATAGAACTCAGAACAGTTTCTAGGAATTAAAATGTTTCTGGATAAATCTTTCTGATTAACCTTTGTAACGCTTTATTCACTTTCACGATAAAGTTTTCATTCACTTTTCATTTGAGTAAGTCTGAAATGACTTAAACAGAGAAGTCAGTTTGGTAGGTTTACTGTAATGGTATCTTAAAGCCCATTACATTAATTTCAGGCATATATATGAAGCAGCAACTTATTATCAGTCATTCATCTATTATAATGGTGTATATGTGTTAGTACATTTATTTTAAAAAACATTTTCTGTTGGTTTATGAGATTTCCTAACCTGAAAAACAGCTTGATCAGAATTTTTCCATTTTTAATATTTCTGAAATAAATTTCTTTACATTTAGCTGAAGTGACATTTCTAAGTATAATGCAGTATAGCATTAGGTGAGACTTTCAGTACTGAGAGCCAGCACCTGAGGATAGTATGCTGCTGGAATTTTTCTTTTTGTTCCTGTTATCTCCTTCACTGTTAGTGACCTTTGCTACTTTGACAAGTGTGCAAGCATAGCCTTGTAACCCAGGGAATATTGAGGTACAGTTGTAACAGGCTTACAGGATTTGTGTTAAACTAACAATAAAGGTTTCTCAAATATCTGGACTGGTCTTCACCAGCTTAGAGTTGTATTATAGCTTGTAATAGCATTGATCTAATTATTGGTTTTAGCTTTTGCCTACTTTGGTAAAACTTTGTGGTGTAATGCCTTGTTACATATATTATGTAATGGACAGACAGTGATAGATGGTATTTACTCCATGTAAAAAGAACTATGCATGACTCTAGGTTACAATACAGCATTAAGTACACACACAGGGTTACTGCAGCTACTTTGAAAGAACAGGCACCAGTTAATACTGGATGCCATATGGCCTCACCAGTGGGCATTACTAATTATCAAAGAGGTGCAGTGTTAAAAGCTGTGTAAACATAGTGTGAAGGTCATAAAAAGATTTTAAAAAAACTCACAACTCACACAAATATCCAGATATGTAAAATACACCATAGATAGTAAATTCTGTTGCAAAATGAACTTACAGACTGAAAAAGAAAAAAACATAGTACATATTAGCAAGCAAAAGTCTTAGGAGGAAAAAATATCACGTAGGCATGATACTCCTCTGGTGAAAGACTTTGGATGTTCACAGCTCACTGTACAGACCCTTCTCAAGCCATCAACTTTATTTAAGACCTGGAGTGACAGTGGAAGGATGAGCATAACACCAGAGAAATCTGCACCGCTATTAAATATCTTTGATTGCAATTTGAAATATCTTCTGGATTTAAATTCATAGGATTGGAAAGGACCTTAAGATCATCTAGTTCTAACCCCCCTGCCAGGGGAAGGGACACCTCCCACTAAACTGTATCACCCAAGGCTGTGTCCAGCCTGGCCTTAAACACTGCCAGAGATGGAGCATTCACAACTTCCCTGGGCACCCTATTCCAGTGCCTCACCACCCTCACAGTAGAGGACTTCTTCCTTACATCTAATCTAAACTTCCCCTGTTTAAGTTTGAACTCATTGCCCCTTGTCCTATCACTACAGTCCTTAATGAAGATGCCCTCCCCAGCATCCCTATAGGCCTCCTTCAGATATTGGAATGCTGCTATGAGGTCTCCATGCAGCCTTCTCTTCTCCAGACTGAACAGCCCCAACTTCTTCAGCCTGTCTTCGTATGGGAGATGCTCCAGTCCCCTGATCATCCTCGTGGCCCTCCTTTGGACTTGTTCCAACAGTTCCATGTCCTTTTTATGTTAAGGACACAAGAACTGCACACAATTCTTCAAGTGGGGTCTTACAAGAGCAGAGTAGAGGGGCAGGATCACCTCTCTGCTGGTCACAGTCCTTTTGATGCAGCCCAGGATACGGTTAGCTTTCTGGGCTACAAGTGCACACTGCTGGCTCATGTTGATATTCTCATTGACCAAGACCCCCCAGTCCTTCTCTGCAGGCTGCTCTGAATCTCCTCTCTTCCCTTCCCAGCCTGTAGGTGTGCCTGGGAATGCCCCATCCCAGGTGTAGGACCTTGCACTTGACATAGTTAAACTTCATCAGGTTGGCATCAGCCCACCTCACAAGCATGTCAAGGTCCCTCTGGATGGCATTCCTTCCCTCCAGCGTACCAACCAAACCACCCAGCTTGGTGTCATCGGCAAACTTGCTGAAGGAGCACTCAATCCCACTGTCCATGTCACCAACAAAGATGTTGAACAAGACCAGTCCCAACACTGATCCCTGAGGGAAACCACTCGTTACTGGTCTCCAGCTGGATATTGAGCCATTGACCACAACACTTTGCATGCAGCCATCCATCCAGTTTTCATCCAGGAGTGGCCCATCCATAAAATTCATATCTCTCTAATTTATAGACAAGGATGTCATGTGGAACAGTGTCAAATGCTTTTCACAAGCACAGGTAGATGACCTCAACTTCTCTTCCCGTGTCCATCACTTCTATAGCCCCATCAGAGAAGGCCACCAGATTGGTCAGGCAGGATTTCCCCTTAGTCAAGCTATGCTGGTTGTCACCAACCACCTCATTATTTTTCATGTGCCTTACTATGCTTTCCAGGAGAATCTGCTTCAAGATTTTGCCAGGCACAGAGGTGAGACTGTCTAGTCTGTAGTTCCCTGGGTCATCCATTTTCCTGTTCTTGGAAATAAGGGTTATATTTCCCTTTTTCCAGTCATTAAGAACTTCGCCTAACTGCCATGATTTTTCAAATATGATGGACAGCAGCTTAACAACTTCATTTGCCTGGTCTTTCAGGACTTGCAAATGGATTTCATCAGGACCCATAGATTTCTGCCCAGTCAGGTTCTTAAGATGGTCTTGAACCAAATCCTCTCATACAGTAGGTCGGAGGTCTTCATTCTCACAGTCCTGCATCTGCTCTCCAAGACTTGGTTGGTGCGGTGTGGAATAGTTTGTAATTAAACTTATATTTGAAATGCAGCATTGTTCACATGTAAAGAAAAACAGGCTTTCATGTTCTCTCAAAGCAGGATGCAACCACCCCTGGAATGTGCACTCCACTGTGGTTCCCATGCATAGACAGTCGAATGATGGAGCGGGATGAAGACCCCATGGCCATAATTTGTCTTAACATTGACAGGAAACAGGAACCCGGTGGTACAACAAACTGATAAGCTGCACGTGCGCTACCCAGGGTTGGCGACCTGTCATCTTTTGACAAAAATCCATCCTCTGTGCGAACTTTGCTTCATTATAATGTCATTATAATGCATTTACATGCAAAAAAACACTCCCATCTCTAATACGACACACACCCCCCAAAAAAAAAAAAAAAAAAAAAAGAGACCACCCGTCACTGAGCATTCATTCTGAATTTTTAGTGTCATACACCTTTAAAAGTGAAGAGAGAGATCTGCACCGATAACAATAAAGATATGTAAGACTAGAGTCACTCAAGCTCCACCTTGAAGGTGAAAATAGTACGAAACGACTCAAGACATAGGAGAAGATACTATCATGGGCACGTCAAGAAAGACAACATCAGTAGACTCCTGGGACCTGTAGATAGGCTTGACCTTTCTTCCCCCCAGTAGGGACACCTGTGGGTAAGACTTGCACTGTATCCAGTGCTTCCCTGGGAAAAATTAGCATCTCTATAGAGTTCCTTTTTACTGTTACCTTTATGTTTTAGAGCCAGGCTGTGTTAACTTTATCGAGCACTTGTATCCATGGAACTATTATTCGCACATGCTTTTGCAGACAATATTCATCACCAGCAATCCATAAGAACCTGTGCCTGTCGCATCAATAAACTGCACTGTTTTGGTAGCCGGTCATAACTTTCTCACTGACCGACACCCCATCTCTCAGTGTGGCCGTGAGGGTTCATGAGCATGATTGGACTGACAATGTAGTGCACTATCAGTGAATAGGATCAGTAAGGTTAGACAGAGGGAACGCGGCCAGACGGATAGTTGCATATTGGAGCTATTCCTGGCCCCGCTAATAAAGCAAGGGGTTATTTTTCTCCCTTTAATGCAACATGTGGTCAGAGTATTTGCCAGTGAAGACTGAGGCAAAGAAGGCATTAAGAACCTCAGCCTTCTCCAAATCCAGGGTAGCCAGTTCTCTTGATAGCTTCCGGAGAGGGCCCACATTTTTCCTAGTCTGTCTTTTATTCGCAGTGTACCTATAGAATCCCTTCCTGCTATCTCTCACATCCCCAGCAAAATTTAATTCTAATTGTGCCTTAGCTTTCCTAACCTGATCCTTACCTTCCAGGACAATATCCCTGTATTCTTCCCAGGTTGCCTATCGTTGCTTCCACCAAATTTATATGAAGTGAAATAAACGTTTGTATTTCCCAGCATTTCCATACCTTTTTTTTTGAAGTATGATGCTTTCTGTTTACTGTTCTCCCAATGCAGCTCTTTGCTTAGTTTAGAAATCCATTTTTTCTTATCTTTTTAACTTTTGTTTGAGCTGCAGTTAAAACAGCATGGTCTTATTTGGTTTCTCATCAGACTAATTTCTCACATTTTCTTTAAATATCTATCATTGTCCTGAAAAACATCGTATTTATAGAGAATTTCTTTCGTCTCTTTCACCAACCTTTTTCCCTTTATTATTTAATACTTTCAAAGTCTGTCTGAAATTTGTGCCATCTCTAAAAATTGTTGACTGCAGAAAAAATGCTTTCTGTAGGTTTGCGTTTACACTTGGTATATTTTGATATGTTTTCGTATTAAAATTGCTGAGCAAATTATTTCTTTTGTATGGAAGGTATTCAAACATTAGGGTATGTCGTGGTTTAGGCCATAAATCAGCCACGCAGTTTGCTACATGGAGAATCGAAAGAATGCAACTCCCACAGGTTGA